>JBBPPI010000091.1:0-31279 GCA_038091915.1 Leccinum griseonigrum | reverse complement strand
AAGTGGTTACCTGATCGTCTGCAACGATAAAAGCCATGAGGTGTCTATGCAACTCATCCGAGGAAAAGGAGGGAATCGACTGGCGTTCACTGCGAGTTGAGGTATCTCCCGAGGCCGCCGATTGATGAGAGGGAAGAGATGCGAGAGATGCGCCGCCTGCCAACGCGTCCTGAATTTCGCTCAAAGTGTATCCATGGGCCATCACAGCTTTGACGCTTTCGATCCATATTGGCCAGCCATGAGCCTCCGCAAGGGCCAAGTATTCGAGCAGGTGGCGGTGGTCTACATGGCCACGTAATGCTGAGGTTCCAGTATTGCGGGAGTATTGAAATGTACGATTGTGTTTGTTCGAATACATTCATGCCCAAGCCATGGGGTCAGTGTTGTGAATTTTCCTAGCAGAATAAGTATGCTAGATTAGCGAAGGGTTTGACTGGCAACAAAACAAATCACTTACTTGCAGTATGTGCATGTGGTGCCATCGGAAGTCCTTAGAAATGCTGGATATCAGCCGTGCTTGGTAGTTTTTCCTGCTCCTCTGGGCCCAATGAGCTTGAGTCAGTGACTGAGCTCGATGGCTGCAATGGCCCCCTATCTCCATTTTCTTGCATGGGTTCCTCGTCGGATTTGCTGCCCGTGTGTACATCATCGAGGTCGAACTCCTCCTCTGACACTGGCTCCATGTATCGGGGACGTGATGTTGAGACGGGAGCTCCGTTAGTCGAGTGACCAGTGCATGATCGAATATCAGTTCTCGACCTAGTAGAATTGCAAGAGCGACTTCGGCTTTGAGAGCCTTCACGGCGAGCTTGTCCACCACTTGGTGCCATATCTGGTTCAGTGCCTGGCGACTAAGTGGCTTGGCTGCGAGAACGGCAGGGCGCACAAGCTCCCATTGAGTGGGAATCAGACGGAGGGAAAACAGCTCTGAGCCGAGTTGACTTTGAGCCTGAAACATGGAACTCATTTAAAGTATGCACTGGGCTTCTTTTGACGTCAAATTGTGTACCAAACTGGAGCCCATGATGCAGTGTTGCGTGTTCGAGTCAGAAACGAGTCTGTAAGCGACACATAAATAAATACTTCACCGCGATGGCGAACTTGCATTGCCCAATGCCGATCATTATATACATACAATATGAAGCTGTTTAGTAGGTAACTGACCGATTGACGTACGAAAGCTCATTGTGCGCACTGTGCAGCACGCCATGCCACCCTGCAATTTGGTTGCTCTGTACCGAATCTTGGGACCGATCGTTGCCTATTTGCGTTGCTTCGGTTTCCTCTTCCATGGCTTGGCCCTGCTCACCTGCTTGTCGGGCGGGATTGGATCTGATGGAGATACTACACTATGACAACACTTGTTGGAAGAGCCGCATGCCGAGAGAGGACTCTCCTTTTGCTTAGTCCTCTGACCATTACGCAAATGCCCACGATAGCGAAAGAGGGCGGTGTGGTATGATGATACTCGAATCTTCCGGAGTAACTCCTTCCAATCGGCTGGGAATGTGACCCTCTTCGACGCTGCATGAAGCAGATTGATTCTGTTTTCGTCGTCGTAGTTCTCCTCCTTGAGGTCAGCCATTTGACAAAGAAGTCATGTCGATGCTAAGTTGAGCATCTTCGTTTCTGCAGCCCAAATGGTTAAAGGAAAGTCGATGGGATGGTAGCGTAGCTCCAGGTCGAGATGAAAGTCTGGAAGAATGCAAACCAAAGAACTTTCATGGGAAGAGTTGAAATGAAAGCGAGGGGTGATGTGTGCACAGTGATAGAGTGCTAACAGAGCAGTGGAACAGTCTGCGATGAATTTGATTGATGCCTCGTGGATGGGGCAGGGTGTCATTGCGAATATCTGGAGGAGATCAGGGATGTAGTATAGTCTGCCAGTGTGGAGGGCATGTTTGGTTACGTTGGTGAGAGAATGTGACAGAGGCATACCTAAATGGTTGCCTTTCCTCCGACAGGGTAAATTGTATGGAGTCGAACTCTGCAGTCATAACATTGTCGAAAGTCTGTACGACGATTAAGTAAACCATCCGGCTAAACCCACGGCATGCAACATACCAAGGTGTCAAAAAAAGAGGCCTCTTGAAGTTCTTGGATGATAGCACGACAGTGATGTTCATCGATGGTAGAGGGTGTCTTGGTAGATGTAGAAGGATTGAACGTGGAGTCAATAGAATCAATATTACGCATCAGCCTTGTGGCTTCATCGGGTAACATGACTTCATCGACGAGGGCATGACAATGGATGGGCTTCTTCGTTTATGCTTGGTCATGTGTCGTCTGTGTAGATGTACTGCGTGAATCAAGAAGAGACTCTGATGGAGTGAAGGGGGTCTTGTAATCAGTGTGGTGTTCTGGTGTGCCAGAGGAGTGTCAACAACATAGGATTGACATTGGATTGAGAGCTAGGATGCCAAATTCAATGGGAATTGTAGGAAACAGAAGACTCAGAATGTATTGTGTTATATAGCTTGAACTCATAGAGGACTCGGAGGGGGGGGGGGACAATGAAGTCGTCGTCAGTCAACCTGAAACAATACAATGATGGATTACGTCAGGCGAAAGTGCCACGGCTACTATACTACTAATCTTAGAAGTGGTGCTCGAAGTGGGGGACAGTAAGTAAGCGGGGTACATATAGGGGCAGTGAAAGATGAAATGATACGGAGGAGATGAAGACGAGGGAAGGGGGTATTGATCTCCAATGTGGCATGTTGTAGGTAGCTCAAAGCCGGCTTCGAGGTGAAATTTCAGCGTAGGAAGCTGAGGCTGTGCATGCGGCTTTTAGCGCGACTCGGTTATGGGCGGCTTGGCTGAAGTCATTACCAATTTTGGCTTCGAGCTGCCAAAAAGCCGGAGCTAAGACAACACTACAGGCTTGTAGGGCTAGTTGGTTGGTAGACAGAAGTCTGCGAGATGCTTCAGGTGATAACCATACACCAGTCAAGATAATGGGCTTCTTCCTGAAAGATGCTTTAAGGAGCATCGTTCCTAGTCCTGTCATTTTGATGGTAGATCCATCAGTGATACGAGCGTACTTGGTATCATCTCCCAGAATCATGAAATCTAATGAGAATGGAGTAATATGATCAGAACATCCAGAATCGATTAACCAATGGTTTTGTAAGAAATCTGAAGATTTCGATCTTGAAACTTTCTTAAGAGATCCTATCGTGTAACAGTAAGAACTGTAATCATCATTATCATAGGAGGAACAATTGTAATTGTTCCTCCAGTCATCTATATCAGGTACAAAATCGTTTGAATGGGAAACAAAATCTCTGGAATCTAAACCATGTTTCCAGGTACCATTCCAATATCTCTGATTATCTCCATGAAAGCTTTCACTAACCCGGGCACTTTCTCACCGTGCAGAGATCTTATAAGATCGATAGTCCTACTTTTGTCTCTCATAAACGTTCTGTTTCGAGGTAGAGGTGGCAAGAGACGAACTGTGGCTAGCGTTGCCAGCGTCCTGAAGGGATGCATTAGCTAATGCTTCTTCCATAACAGAAGACTATGCTCGTTGTACTTTCTCGGATGGAGTATCCCATCCAGCATTTGTGTACGTCGAGTATCCATCTTCTTCATTGGCCTGAGTAACCATGTACTCGTCCAGGTACTCGTTGTAGGGAACGACGGAAAGGTCCTCAGGTTGTTCTTCAGGTACTTGTTCCTAAAGGTCAATCACCATTGATTCTTCATCAATGGTGGCTAGATTGGCTATATTCATATGAGACTTTGGATTTATGACTGTTGGCCTTTTCAGCTCTGCTTCAATGCCATAGTACTCCTCTGCACGCTTGTGATAGCTGTTGTAAAAACATAATCCTCTGATTTCTGTCGATCAATTTGACTTGTGCATCCGGATGTTTAGCAGCGGCAGTCCATTTGATCTGGCTGTTGATTGGAACACCTTGAGGCAGAGTAGTGACAAGTCTACCAGCGATGTATTCCTTGCGAACTCCAAGCTAGATGGTGAATTCAGGGTCACGATTCGCCAAACCACTATCTTCTGCATCATCTTAGTGAGGAGTGAAGAGATGACTGGACGTGGATTGAAATGCTGGCATCCAATTTTGGGCCCATTACTCATAGATCCATCATCTCCAAAATAAACCAGAGCATAACCAACACTAACACCCTCCAAAACTGAAAGATTGGTGGTAAAGTCGATGGTTGCATGGTCAATTTGAGACTGAAAAATAACATGTACACTAATAATCCATAGAAATTCCAAATAAAAAGAGATCGTAGCAGCTGGCAGAGCTAGTGTTTAAAAGTATGGTCCAGTCTGGTCTTTGCCTATTTTGGAAAAGACCAGACCAAGACTAAAAAAAACTGGTCTTTCGGTCTTTTTGAAGCACTGACCTACTGAAAGAGACTACTGATTCCCCACTTCCTGCCTATATTTTTATTATGTATTGGAAACCACCAAACAAAGTATATTGAGTATCAAGGATACAGGACTCCACAAGTGTCGACAATTAGACTGACAAGAAATAGGCCAAGGAGAGCCGAAGGATGAGGAGGAAAGGAAAGGACAGTCAAGGGAACCACACAATGATAGTGGGAATTCCAGCAAGAACTCAACTAGCGAGTTCTACTGTTCTCTATTCACTTATATACTACTAGTATTACTATACATGGTCCGATCAAGGTTATACTATAATGCAGCTAGGGCATATATCAACACAGTCAATAGTATAAGCTACAGTGATTGAACTACTACGAATGGATATATTAGTAGGCAGCATGTATCCCTTTGTGGCTATATAGCCATGTGCACATTTAGGCACTGTGCTCGAATGCCTAGATAAGCATACATTTCAGAGGGTCATACCACAAATTTGGGAACTAGGCCAGAATGCACAACAAGAGGTCCCCTTCTTGGGTGTCTGGTCCCAAGGGGTAAATTATGATAGGGATGTGCACATTCAAGCACTTGGCTGAAATGTGCAGATAAGTACTAACAGAGTTCATAACATTATGTAAATAGGTTCAGAGACCGTCGAGATATTATTAGGCTCAGCTCAGGATATTGTTAACTGCCCACTATGATTCCACCACGCATAGTCCTGCTCAATGGTTAGACTCTGTTAGATTTTTTTCCAGGACCTCAAACCTGGGTAGTTGTGATCTGCTAAATGTCGTCAGCTGCTGTCAGGGTCTTGCTTCCAAGGAAGTAGGAATCACTTTTCTTGCCATTGTCTTTTACATCCAGCTAGCATTTCTGACTGAGAGGTAACTTTAATTTTCAATTACTAGTATCATCAGTCTAATTAATTCAATAGCCTTTCTTCGGCACAGCCCACAAAACTGACTCAGGAAGAAGTTTTCCAGCAACATATTGCCACAACCCTCCTTCCGCTGTTTGTACCTTCAAGGACTGGGTGGGTACAGGCAAGAAGTATGCCCACCTTACAGCTGGAGACTCTATTTATGTCCTAGTAGTCATTGTAGGGCTTGATATGCGGCAAGATATTGAAAAGAGTTCAAACAAAGTGGTAAATAGAATGGGTACTTTGCTACGCGACCCATCTAGGGCTAGAGAAGTTGAAGATAAGTAAAGCCAAAGGCTCTTTAGGCTGTATCCTAATGATAATCTAGATCTTTGCAAGCTTATTGTTTTTTCATTCATTTCCACCATTTCCAGGATGAGGGCTGAGTATCCTTTTCCATTCCAGATTAGTAATGAGCAGCTTTTGGATTGCTCTGACATCAAGTCATCAGACAAATTATTTGATGGGCTTAAGATGAGGTATGGCTCTTATGATTATCAAAATAAATGAAAGAGTCTAAAGTGAGTTTTTTAGGTTGATTACACTTCCTTGCCGTTCTTGGAGTGCATGGCAATTGTGCAACAATACCAATGTAAACTATGCATCTGGCATTTCAATTCCGTCTCTTCAGCCTATACAAGGTACTACTTCTTTCACATTTATCTTCAGTGTTTTGATTATAGCTAGTATTAGGGCTGCCATTCTCTGCTCCCTTTACCACTTCCAGTTCCATCCCTAGTCCCAGTTCCAGTTCAATGCTCACTCTCATTCTCATTCCTACTTCCACTCCCATTTTTCCTGTTGTAAGGATTCAAACAGATTATGCCCTGATATTATCTTAGAATAGATTGAACTCATGTTATTCTGATAGCTAGTAGAACACTATATGGACCAACGATCAGAGGAAGGTGGCATTAAAAGACATAAAGGTCCAGGAAGCATCTCATTTGCAGAGTGTGGTAAGATCTTTACTTTCAGTGTTAATCCAGTATGTAGTTTCGACTCCCACTTCTAGCTTGACATATTCTATCATGGTAGGTACAAGAAAGTTAAGGACACCTATATACAAGTACCCATTTCTATTTAGTACAAATGGTTTTCAATGAAATTAGGGCTTTAGATATCAGAAATTCCGACGGAAGCCTGATCGCCTTTGTCTGCAATGCCATACCAAGACTCAAGGATATCTTGACTGTGAAACTCAAAGTTTGTTTAGAATCTGGACAAATCTCTAAGTTGAGGGACAGTAGAGATGGGAAATCATATCTCTGCCTCCATTTTTCCTGGTACAATAGATATACCATATCTATAAGTATCTCTTTACTCTAAATCTATTATGAGAATTAATTACTTCAATCAATAGGAAAAGTCTGCTCCCAGTCACAAGTATTCTCCAGATTTGAGGAAGATCCATGTTTAGAGGACCAATAACTCTCAATTCCTTCCATATAGGTCCAAATATTTTGAGCTACATTAGATATGACCTGAAAACAATTCAACTCTCAAGGTCATACAAATGGTTGACTATGGATTTCGACATACATGAAAAGAATTCATTGTAAAGACCTGCACATTGGTTTATTATTTCTAGGCTCATTGGACTCCAAATGCCTCACTGACCAAGCTTTGGGGATGGCCTATACTTACACTGCACAAGCAAAATGTCAGTGTCACATCATAATAGACAAATTGCTCAGCCGGATGCAGTTCTCATATTTCTGTTGGTCAATAATCTCTAGTACCATCTAGAAGTGTTTATGGTATTCCAAACATTATTGTGTGCCATGGCAGCCAGCAAGGACACAGAGTCCACTATTTGTTTGTTGGAGGTTTACATGCGAGAGGAGTTTTATGTTGGGAAGCATGATCCTGCAGCAATCATCAAATGGCAGATAATGCAATGCTGGGGACATCAACCTTTGATGTTCAAATATTATATACTTCAATGGAAATTAGAAACTAAAATGCAAAACTGAAATATAGGTCAGTAAATGATGTCAGATCATTTATTAGATGTATATAAAGCTTCTACAAAAGGTCTGGTAAGATTTGGTGGTCGGGAAAAATTGTTACAAAGAAAAAAAATTGTGATAGAGTAGACTTTGTTATATGTTCAGATAAATTCTGGTGGCTTTCCGGAACATTACCAATCGATTTCCCGACCTTGAAAACTCCTATGGAGACTTTTGCTTACTCCTCAAAGTCATTTATTGAATTGATATACTAGTAAAGGTGAGGGAAGGGAGTGAGAATAAGGCACGGAAGCATCTCTATTTTTTGAAGGCATCTCGCAAACAAGTGCTCCTTTGTACCTTTGACATGAAAGTGTCCCGGAAGTGTCTCCATTTTTTTTGGAAGTGTCTCGCAAAAGAGTGCTCTTTTGTGCCTTTGACATGCCTAGCCTGGCAGAGAGCACAAACAACTCAAATATATATTTTAAGAGCACCAAATGACAGCTAGTTTGCACTCAAAGTTATTTGAAGAGTACTTACAATAAGTCTGCTGGTTTTTTCAAAGTGTTTGCCTCTCAAGTTTACCTCCTTCAATACTGCCAGTCAATGTCTTTAGAAACATCACAATGTATCTAGATACAGAAGACTTGACATCTTTCTGTGCTGCACACAGCTAGTTAAATCAAATCAATCAACACATTGGCTATACAGCTCCGACCATATGCAAGATCTTCACTATAGTGATACTTATAGTTTGATGCCCTGTCAGAAGTTCAATCATCCAATAAAATAAAAAGCTGCAATGAGTAGCAGAAAACATGACAAATCCCATACCAGAGAACACACAAGACCACATCCTAGAGCTCAGGTTATAATTTTATTCTATTCTCACATGTACTACACCTTGTTGGTACACTTACAAATGATACCATCAGCATAGAGATATACCTATACTTTAACCAGACACAACAAAGCAGGAATCCTAACTAGACACTGACCAAGCATAACTAGGCATACTAAGTAACTAACCAAGCACTAACCACACACTAACCAAGAAACTGGTCCACAACTGGATAGCATGGGAGTTTCGTGCTTAGCGGTGGCTATATTGGAGGTAGTGTGGACTGTTGGCTTTCTAATAAGCCATAGATCATGTAATTCAGCCAAGATGCGGCCAAGATATAACTGATTTTGTATCAGACATCATTTTTGGATAAATTGAGATCAAGCATTTGTAACTATAGAGTCTGAAGGCATTTGTTTCAGTATTCTGCCCCAGTGGGGGATATATAGCATGGACATCCTGCTTCCATCTGAGCTACTAAATGTGTAGATTGGCATGACATGGACAAGATATAGCCAATATCAGGTTATATATTGATAAAGCATAAATTAGTCTCTGTAAAGTCAAAATAAATTTCCAAAATCATGGAACAATTTGGGCAAATAGCCATATGTATAGGGCCTAGCATTGACCAGTTTGGGCTAGAAATATTCACAAATGGATTGGTTAAACTGGGTTAGGCACTTGAAGTCTATCTAAAGTGCATATATCATTTGTCATTTAAAGGGCTGTAACTTAAAAATTAGCAGTGGGAAAATTGAGAATGAATCATGTGATCATGGAAGTCAATCATGGGAATATTTTCAATCTAATGGTGAGTCCAGGTTAGAAGGCAAAACATTAGTTAGTTTGGATTAGGAGGCAAATATTGGTTAGTTCTAGTTAGGAGGTAAAAAAATGTTAGTCTGGATTAGAAATATTGACAAAAACATTGGTTAGTCCAGGTTAGGATCCCTGCTTTGATAGTTGTGGTTAGTTGCATGGTCATGCCTGGTTAGTGTCTAGTTAGGATTTCCGCTATGTTTGGTTAGTTACTTGGTCATGCTTGATTGATGTCTAGTTAGTATGCCTGGATATCTGCATTAGGAAAATGACACCTGCCTCTCTGTGCAACTTTATTGCCTTTGCACCTACCTTTTTTGGACCATCCATCTTTTGCCATCTTCACAACTGCCTTTTTGGACCCTCAGTCACTTTTCTTGACTTGCCCTGCTTTAACATAGTAGAAAGACTTAAATTAATATGACACAGTGGCTTGGATCATATCACTGATTCTCTAAGGTGTACTACCTGGGCCACCATTATGGTGACATGCTGACATATGGACTCAGGCTGTGACTCAGACCATGATGATGATATTGGCAGGCATACTATAATTGTGCACTGGCAGTGTTTCATTGGCATTACTGTAGCAGCCAAGTCTCTGAATCCCCCCTCCTTCAATTGGAATGAACCAAAGTCCAGTGGAAAGCAGACGAGAAATAGCAATGTCAGCCTTATTTGGCAATGCATTTTCGGTTGGGCGGTGAGTCGACGAGCCTATAGTAAATGTAACACTTTAGGATGAAAGTGAGGTGAGAGGTCTTCTAGACCTATATGTGTCCAGCTCTGAAGGACTCCACACTGTGGACATTGAAGTGGTATGTGGTTGCCCCATGAACTGTAGCACGTGACACAGGCATTATGGAAGTGAAAGATGGATGAATGAGTGCCCAGTTGGGCACTTTCTGCCAGGATATGCTTGACCAATGCCATGAAATCGACCCATTAATGACCACATTCTTGGTGATGCACATCAAAAATTCTGCCATGGTGATGGTCTGTAAACAAAAAGCATCAAAGACGAGGATGTTCTTGATTTTGAAGCTAAAGCAAGGTCATTGATTTGTTGTCCAGCATAATAGTAAATAACTCACCACTGAATACAGGTTCTGAGTTTCTCAAATAAGTCGCTCATATTCATAACAGAGCCACAGGTCAATATATACAAGATGTAGCCATCTAGTAAATCTGACCCAAATAGTGTAAGAATTGTTTTCAAAAACTGTTAATGGTTTCAGACACTAGTTGAAGTATTGAATATTGAATGTCACTGTAATACCTGGTCAACCTCAGCCATATCATAGTGTTTGTCCAATTTCGTCTGTCCTGAGGGAAAAATTGCTGGTATCAGTGTCTATGTGGTTAGTAATTATTCCCACGATGTGGTCATGGCCCTGTTTGAATGGCTTGAGAAGCCGAGCTACCAATAAAGTCTACTGGCACTCATTAATCATGGCCTTTTCAGTATCCAGATTAAACAGAATTGTTAGAATGTCAAACCTACCTTTAGGGTAATAGTCCTGCAAGGCAAGCTCAATGAATGAGCTGTGAACCTTCAAGCTCTCCAGGCCAGCGAGGTGGAGATGGACCAGTAACATGGCCAGACTAAGGATCATCACTTTGGATTATAGCTTAAAGACACTGTCGACTTTGAGAAAGAAAAATAGTACTGGACAGCTCTAACATTGGTTAGACTGGGTATGTATTGATTACACTGGGTTAGGAACTTGAAATCTACAAGTGCATATATCATTTGTCATTTAAAGATGTATAACTTAAAAATTGTGGTGGGAAAAATCAGAATAAATCATTGGGAATATTTTTGCTCATTGGATTATCAGTGCAGGTTAGGAGGCAAAACATTGGTTAGTTTGATTAGGATGCAAATATTGGTTAGTCCTGGTTAAAAGAGTCCTAGTTAGGAGGTAAAACAATGTTAGTTTGGGTTTGGAATATTGGCAAAGATATTGGTTAGTCCAGGTTAGAATTCTTGCTTTGATAGTTCTGGTTAGTGTGCCTAGTAGCCATGCTTGGTTAGTGTCTGGTTAGAATTCCTACTTTGTTAATTCTGGTTAGTGTGCCTGAAGATACTTGAATAGTAGCTGGTTAGGATTTCTATCTTGTTATGTCTGGTTAATTACTTCGTTGATGCTTGGTTAGTGCTTAGTTAGTGTATCTTGTAAGCAACTATGCTAACTATACTATGAACACTATGGTACTATGATAACTATGAACTATGGTACTATATGACTATGAGTAACTATGAATATGGCAACTATGTTACACTATGTGTCAACTATGAAGTACTATGAAACTTTAAGAACTATGGCAAAATCCTTGATTTTTGGAGTCACATCAGTATATTCAAAATACAATGCAGTCCTCGGAGGCACCTTCCAGTAGCAACCACAGATTTCTCTAGAAAGCAAAGAAAATGTTGACAAATCACGCTGAGAACCAGAAGAAGCTTTGCCGTCTCTTTAATGACATGAAAACAGTCTTTCGAGTGAGAAGTTCAGGGCAATAGAGTGCTGGCTACTCTTCCTCTATTTAATCTCTTGCAGTATCTCATAACTGTATCCAAAAATGTCATGAGAGACACTGGTGGTTCCGAGAGACACTGGTGGTTCCGAGAGACACTGGTGGTTCCACGGCCTGCCAGTGGGATGGATTACCTGCTACAGTCGAGCAGCAGTATCAATTGGAAATAGCTCTTTACCAGTTCAAGATCCAGTTTGGTGAAGATCAGTTTGTTTCCTTATCAGATCCCGAGAAGCAGGCAGTTGACATATTTGTATGCACTGATTGTACAATGCACAAAAAACTCAATGCTACAAAAAGAGGAAATTCTCAGATGTGATTGTGGTGAAAGAAAAAGGAGATTAAAGGTCTGCCAGTGGTGGTATTGATGAACAAGGACAATGGAGCCACTGTTATATAAAATGTGGTGGAACATTATGTAAGAGTTCTAGCCACTTAGACTCTGTACATGATGTGTAATCACCGAGTCATATCTAAGTCATAATAAGCACAGTATATGAGTCATGATCAGTAAGCTGATCAGTAAGCAAAGTAATATGGTATGAGTCATTATTAAAAATGAAAGAATAGTCTAGAAGTAAGTTCTAGACCGATGACTAAACAATCACATGATTAAGTGAATATGATTGTTTCAACAACCATGCCGCCTAGCTTCTTTCTGGTGCTGACTGGTTAAACAGTTTCTAAAATAATTCGAGTTGTTTATGTTCTTGAACTGCTTCACAAATATAGTGATATTTGTTTGCTATATATTTTGAACGTCCTTCTTGAGCAGGGTTTTCAGCTAAGAACATAGCTCCTTGATTATCACAGTTAAGTGGTAATGGATGTTTGATCTCATGACCAATCTCTTTGAAAAGATTGCGAATCCAGACTAATTGTCTTGCAGATTCTGTCATGGCAATATATTCTGCTTCTGTAGAAGATAACACAACAATTTTCTGACATCTTGAACACCAGGAAATGATAGTGTCTGCAAGGAAGATACAATAGCCAGTTGTAGATCGTCTTGTTTCAAGGTCACCAGCCCAATCAGTATCACAATATGTAGTGAAACTTGCATCTCTTGTTAATCCATTGTACGTGATACACACGTCTTTGGTATAGGTAAGATATCAAACAATATAAAGTGCTCGATTGAGGTGATCCTCAGAAGGATTTGTGGAAAATTGTGACATTTTGATTGTTCTGCAAAGCCTAACCAGATGATAAGGAGAACAAACAGGTAGTTGTAAGTTACCTGCTTCTCGATGGCCCACAGGAGGTACGGCATGTTCCCTCTGGAACCATAAGCCCTAACCAAGACCCTGACCTCGCCATGAGATACTTACTCATAAAATAGTTATCTTCCATTTTACATAATATCGTGTAAATGATCATAATCTGATCACGATATGTATGCGGCTACGTACATTCTAAAGATAGGCAGATTCTTTCCCACACAACCTATGTAAATTTATGTCACTTCATTAGTAATTAGTTAGGATAGCATGTGAAAAGACACATGCTCGTGCGACTGTCATTTGGCATCAATTACATACTCATGGGATTAATTATACTTGATTGGTATATATTTAGTCACACGGTAGTAATGACATGGGAATACTTAGTAATAGGTTAGTCATGATGCTTAGTCATACTCATGGCTTCAGTAGTATAAAACAGCCAGCCGAAACTGATGAGGCCTCATACTGCCGAAACCCCCTTGTGTCTTGATAGATCATAGGGATTTATTTCAGCTAGATCCTCATCACCCTTCGTACATAGATTTTATATACACCCCTCTTGCGTTCTACCTCACTTTCAATATATCTACCTCTTTCATATCTACCTCTGCTCGCATCCATGCCCAAAGTCCCGCAGCCATTGGTTGTGGGCTTGCAATCTCGGGTTTAACCCTTGAGCACAACACCAGTGATCATAAAGATGCCGGAGTGTTGATTCGAGAGAACCGACTCACTCCACGTGCCAATACAGCAATGCAGTGCACCTCTGTGGTTGAGCTCATTGGGCTCTTTCCAGAAGGCACCCTTTCTTCAAGTCTCGAAAGAGGCGAAGATGATGGCGCAAAAAGACCTTGAGATGTTTGACACCGCCTACATGAAATATCAGGAAGAGCAGCTCGCGAGGGCTCTTAACCTAAAATGGATCGGATTCCCATTGATCTGTGAAAGTCTTCATGTATTTCTTGATGAGTTTGAGGTTGGAACCCATGAAAAGAGCATCGTCAACGTAAACTATGAAGATGATTTGTTTTTGCCTACATATTTGATATAGACTCTGGGGTCGGATGTTGTACATTTCAATCCCATTTGTTGAAGGGATTTGTGAAGCACTTTGTTCCATTTAATGGCGGCTTGTTTAAGTTAATAAATGGATTTCCTTAAGCGACAAACTTTGTTTTCTTTGCCTTTTTCGATGAAACATTCTGATTGAACCATATAGAGCTCCTCGTTGTCATCAAGTTCTCCAAAGAGAAATGCTGTCTTGACATCTAAGGCTTTGATCTCCCAATCTTCAAGGGCTGCTAAAGCTAGGAGAAGCCTGACGGTTTCAAACTGTGCAACGGGGGAAACCATAGATTTG
Source organism: Leccinum griseonigrum (assembly GCA_038091915.1). Taxonomy (NCBI): domain Eukaryota; kingdom Fungi; phylum Basidiomycota; class Agaricomycetes; order Boletales; family Boletaceae; genus Leccinum; species Leccinum griseonigrum. The sequence goes on along the minus strand of JBBPPI010000091.1, from coordinate 17,246 downwards.
TGTAAAAGCTTTTGCAACAAATCAAGCTTTCATGTGAGCGTCGCTCTTTGTTACATATAGCCATCTTCCTGTGATAGATTTACGATCTTTTGGTAGATCTGCAAGTTCCCAAACATTTCAGTCATAAAGAGATTCCATTTCTTCTTCTATAGCTTTTTGCCATTCTTTTTGGTCAGCCGGTGTCCCTAAATTCAGGTATAATTTCATTTGGAAATCTCCTGGGAGTGAACCAAGATGGATGTAAAAGTGTTCCAAATTACAATCTTCTCGTTCATCGAGAGGTGTATCTCTGGTCTCTCTAGATAGATCAGGTAATTCTTGTCCAGTTTCATCATATCGATCGAGTTGTTGATGTTTGTGATGATGAATATGTTCTGGAGAAGTATGACAACAAATGGAAGTTTCTCGTAATGTTCTTTTCTGTCCACGTGGAGGAGGTTCATGTGCTGGTTTAGGAGATAATATAGGATTTATTGTCCTAGATGTCTCAGCCATCTCTTCAGTACTGAAGTCTCTGCAGAGGAAGTTCAGGTAGAGAAGAAAGAAAGATATGATGAAGAAATTGGTATTTCTTCTGGTGCTTGAGATAAATCCCAGTAATCTTTAGGATAAGATTTTGATGATCATAGTGATGAATGTCTCAAATAATCAATTGATCTATTCAGTAAAGGTTGTTGTGGTAATAGAAGATAAATATGGGGTGCAGGTTGAGGTGGTGGGGCGGTAAAGAATATCTGATCAGAATATCTTCTAGTTTCAGAATCCTTGTTACCAGGTGTTAAGGCTTCTTCTTCGATATTTGAAGAGGAATGAGGAATAGAGGAAAGTTCATCTATTGGAGTTACTTTCTTTGAACAATAAGGGAAATTTCCTTCATGGTAGATGAGGAATGGAGGATTGGCGAGAGATATCTTTAGACGTGAAGAACTGTAATAGCTTTTGTCCAAGATATTCTCCTCCTCGCATCTCCAACTTCCCAACTCCCCATCCCCATCCTGTTCTCTCATCCCAGTGTGCGGAAGCAACATTATGTAGTCCCTCCTGCATGCCGCCCCCACTGCTGTTCACCGATGTCGACCTTACCCCTGTCACCATCCTCATCTCTGTCCCTGTCCGTGTTCTCCCTCCCATCCGACTCTCGCTGAGCATCTCATCGTCATCATTGCTCTTCTGTTGCCCTTGTCAGTATGCAGGAATGTTTGTACAATGCACATAATCATGTATCATTCCACTCTTCCTGCATACCCACACCCAGACCATATCCTAGCCCCTCACCGCTGCCATTGTCAGCGGGCAATGTGCACAATAGTGCACTCAAAAGAGACATCCACCCTGTTATTGTCATCTCCGCGGATAGCCTGTGCTGTTACTAATATTTAATAGGGAGGGTATCAAGCAGGCGGCATAGCGTATCTCAACAAATATAACATAACACTCCTGCATCCTCTTGTTGGACTGTGTCCACTCGAGTACAAAAAAGGCAAAAGTCAAACCAACATGGAGTAGGAGTCTGACTGGGCCCGCACCCCATGAGATCGAGGGGGAACAGGTCATCGCCCAGTACTAGTGCAAGCATATACTCGAGTTCCGGCCCGACCTTGACCTTGACCTCACCAAGTGTTCCACACACACCTCACCTTGACAGGTCCACAAGTCTGACAACTACTGAACTGAAGATTTGCACTAGGCACCGGATGTGAACTCTTTCATATTGAAAAAATAGAGAACAAGTACATGCTTTCCTGAATGGCACACCGACCTCTAATCCATTTCTTTTTACCTTTCTTCTGACTGGATGTGCTCCCCCCCACCCCCACCACCCCAAAGGACCTGAATGAGATCAACCACAACCGAACAGTGAGGAAGGGACGCTGCGCATGGTATACCACATGTAGCTCGGAGGAGACGACGTCGACTGGTTCATTCGGCCGCAGAGAGCGTCGATGGTCGCGTGCCCCACTGATTACATAATCTTGACATCCTTCGCCCTCCCTAGTGTCGAAGCATCAGGGAGACTCTCAGAGATCCCAACTAGCCGTGATTTACTGTGGATAGTTTCACTCAACTCACTGCCCGTGGTTTAAAGGACACTAGTGACTTGGTCCGCCATGTCCGACACTAGCCCGGAGCGGACTACCGGACTATCTACATACCTCACACGGACTACCTAATGTAATGTTCTCATGAACCGTGTAACTTAATACTGTGTGGATACATTCACACAACAATAACTATTGTCCTAAACTACTCGCAGTGTCTCCAAGACAGACACTAAGTTAGGTGAGTTCCCAAGTGGTGATTCCTATCCCCTCAAACAGGTTATGAGCCCCAAGTGACGTTGTGATGGGGAAACACTCCAACATCACTATGGTGCTATTACAGCACCGGCAAAACCTCTGGTCGTCCTGTGCGGAAACACCGGACAATAACACTGTTATAGATAACTCCGCCCATGAGGCATGACTGAGGTGGACAAATGGTCATCCTGTGCGGAAACGCCAGACACCACACCGACGTGGATATCTCGCTCGCCGTGTGGCAAGACCACCATTGCTCCAGGCAGGGGGAGACTATGTCCCTCCGATCCGAAGAGCTCTGGACATCCAGTGGGCTCGGACCCTTCATTCTGACCTTCTTATCTTTGATGAGAATATGCTGATGTCTATCTCTGTTAGATCCCGCCTTAACACCGCAATTTCTTCCCAGCTTAAAGAAATAGCAAAGCTTGATGGGAATAACTACAAGAAATGGGCACGCGATATGACCGCGTATCTCCGCTCACAAGGCTATTGGCTGAAGATGTTGCGGGCTCGTCCCGCTCCAATCGATCTGGACACCGTTACTCTGGCAGAGGAGAAAGCCATAGAGGAATGGGATGACAATGATGACCGCGCTCTCGGCTTGATGCAACTAGGCATTGCCCCCAACGTCATGGGTCAATTCGAATCGATCCAGATCGCTCAAGCTCTTCCTATCCCCTTAAACACAGAAGAAATGTGAGAGTTCAGTGGATTGGACGAGCCTGATTTATCAAAAGACCATGCACAAATAATGACAAATAACCCCTGACATTATTCAATATTCACGGTCGCAAGGCAGTGTCATATTGTGGCAGTTCTTGCTGTGGACCTCATTTGATGAAGCTGACAATCATTGTGTACACCTTTGGTGGGTTCGCCGAGCACTGAAGGGCTACCTCTTTGGGTTTTCCCGCCTCACCTTCTGGATTTGGACCCCCTTCACATGACCAATCTGCCGAGAGATGGTGCCATTTGAGAAATTTACATTGACAAACCTCCTGCACTTTGTGGAAGTTGGGGATAAAACAAGGCAATTGCCGAAAGGAGTCAAACACACATAAATATTATGTAATTGGTTTCGCGCGTTATCACACTGCCACAAATACTAGTCTCTTTGAAACCAACTTGCTGCCCTCTAAAAACCTTTCATCACTTCCCACTTGACATGGATTATGATTTCCCTTCTCCTCATCTAGACAAAAAGACTGTTGCGAAGTCCATAAATAGCATCTTATCCACGGATGTGGTCATTGGTGCAAATGATGGCATGATCCTACTAGTTTCTCGCACCTCGTTCAATGGGACCAAAGTTACATTCCTTTTGCCATCGTTCTACAAGAGGTAGTTCAAGCTCTTTGTCTACTGTGTCCATTCCATCGTGCTCTTGTTGAAGTTTTGGGACAAGTTCAAGGCATCAGACCCTACCGTCACGAATAAATCATGGATCATGCTCGCTCAGCACGTCATATATTTTATGAATGTGCTGGAATTTCTAGATTGTTCAGTCGGAAAAGTGAACATGGACAGCATCTGGCGGTGCTGCACCTTCGACCAGGTTTTGGTGAGCGAGCTGCTTGTGCACAAGAGCCCATCTTCACCTATTTCTACCATGCGTCACAAAAGAATTCCAATCCCAAGTTTCCTGGATTCACCCGGTAACAGCCTTTTCGTACTACATCATGTTCACATCATGATGTCTTTTTGTGTTTTCTAGATCTTGAGGAATACTTCAACAAAATTGGCGACATTGTCTCGGGTTGATCCAATGATTTTTGCCTTGAATCTCCGAATATCAGCACAGCAAGAGCTATTCTCAGCCCCACTGGCATGCTGGCATATTATTTAAATTCTGAAAGAATCTTCATTGGTATATATCACTACTTCTCATACATTCTCTAGGAGCATACATAGCTGACCCCTACATTAAAAAGTGGGGCAGCTATGGCCTGCCTGTGTGAGACCTGTTTTCTAATAATGTGGGAGATCTGGATGTGATGATGCCCTCATCTCCAGATGAGGAGGAAGACAAAGAGGGAGTTGAAGATGGAGGGGAAATACCAATCCGGGTTCTCTAATGTCTTCTTTGAATGATCATACTTGACTGTGTTCCGGAAATGCTGCTGGATCGTGTCCGAAGACGTCACCCCTTCAATTCGTTGTGATGGGTGTAGATACAAAGCTGAAGACAAGGGTGAGGTGATAGTGTCAATGGAGAACATCATGAGTTCCACGAGCGAGACAATGAATGTTGGAGTGGCCTGCGATGAAGTCATAAACTCATCAGCATCAAGAAAGTGTAGAGAGAAGATAGATGCACAGCAAGTGCCCTGCGATCAAAGTGATGCAGACATTGACTGAGCACATGACAGGATATCTGACTCGGAACCATGACGATATCCTCCGTCGTTGAATGCGTGATCCGCAATGACTTCTGCAAACGTGACTTTTTGACCGCACAAAAATACTATGTGACTCTATATTCGTGATACTGATCTGAGCACTGACGCCATAGCTGTTGAATTATTTACTTAAGCACACGGGTTGAATACATACAACGAGGAAGGCACACTAGAGGTGTTCGGTGTCCCACCTAGGTCTGTTGCCTAAAAAAGTGTCCGCATGGTAGCATAGTTGTCCGGCTTTCCATACACAGCAGAAGTCCTGGATACCTGGCATGACAAGTTACTACCATGGTGGTACATCTACCACACGACAGTTGAGAATCCATGGAAGCTCAAGCATGCAGAGCACCTTGAATGTGGACAATCACTCTGGAGTCATCTCATCTGCATCGAGCACAAGTTGAAGCACCATGATGACCCAGTGTGGTCACTGGTGAGTCCCAGCTCTCTTACAGGGACATTGACGACTCTTCTGTAGCTCAAGCAATGGACATATGATTGGTGGGGCAATCTTGCTGAATGAGGGATTCTTGCTATATAGTCATTTTTTCAGCGCCATACAGAGTTCCATGGCCCAGAGGCACAGGCAGCTTACGTTGCTTGGGCAGTTCCTGAGACCATTGAGGAGACAGATGAAAGAGATAATAAGGTAGTTCGTTCACCTCCCTTCTTTCTGTTCATGTGGAAAGTGTTTGAGACAGACCCTAATAATACTGTGAGTGATCTATTTTCCAGGGGATAATGTTTTATCATTTCAATAGCATATGTCTGGTGTCTTCTTGCATAAAGTCATCTTGGACACCTTCACGCATTATCATGAGACAACCATGGCTGTCCCAGATAAGGTCAAGAGCCACAAACCTCCAACTGCTGCCCTTGCAAGCCCTTGCAACTGTTGCCATGAGTGATCTTTAAATTCATGCTTGTGAAAAATATTTATATTTGAATACAAGGTTGAGAGAGCATTTCAGTGCTAGAAGACTGGAACATATGTAATCCCATCAAAGAAGAAGCAGCGTACATTTTCCAGTGGTGTTTGGGGTTTTGCATTCAATGAAGTAATGACTTCGGTTGAGCACTTGACTGAGAGGCAGTGGGAAAGGATCCTGGATGGAGCCAAAAAGTATATTGGAGCTCACAAGTCTACTCCTAGTCTTGTGGCTAGTTGTTCACAGATCGATTTGGTATCTGGAAGGGCAAATTGTATTGAGGGAGATTCATACTAGTAGTGGTAGTACAGATTGTGTGTCAATAAACCAATGGACTAATTGCTACAATGTATAACCTAATGGATATGGTTATATGGTAGAATGATGATCTTATCTAGTTGTGGATCATGAGATAATAACCATCTTCCTTTCTATTTCTCTGATGGAATGGGATTGTGGAATGCTGATCTGACTAGCATAGCTATTGTCTTGATTGTGGTGAAATATTGACTTGCTGAATTGGCTCATACACTAACTGACTGCCTTTCTTGATGACTATAGGTAGTGAAATATTGCCTGGCTGGATTTACTCATACACTGACTGTCTCATTTTAATGCCTGGCTTATTTTCAATGATATACTGAGAGTACTGATAGAATGAATTGACTGTGCTGTTGATTTCCTGAGATGCTGTTATATTGAATGAACTAATTTGATGAGCTATTGAAATGGATCAATGAACTATATGCTGATTACATGAAGTACTGAGGAGCTGAATCAACTGATAGGCTGACTGTTTGGTTATCTGAAGGGCTATGATAACATTTCCACTGATATACTGAGTATCTGAAATACTGTCACAATGATTTTCTGCTTGATTGCCATCAGACAATCAATTTCTGACACAGCTGATAGACTGGCAGATTGATATGTCTGATCTTACTGCTGTCAGCCCCCTCAATTGTTGTCAATAAGTCAGAAAAAATGTATGCTGATGTGGCATTGGGGGTGCTAAATGACGGATTCAGCAGTGTTGCGAATGGATACGTAGCAGTACCAACCTTAGCCACTGGCTTTCCACCATTTTCCATTGCGATCACTGTAGCATATGAACAGTACCAATGATTGCCTTACCACAGTTCTTGCAGTCAAAGACTCGAAAGTAAGACCGACCGTTGAAACCTTTACACTAGCAGCAGCAATGACTCGCTGGTCAGCTTTCAGAATGGCCAATTCAGAGATGCCCTTGACGAAAACAATTTGATTTGTTTTACTCTCAAATGCTTTATCATGAGATTTAATGGTATCAGCTCCATCACATGATAGGTCAATGACCACATATTCTTCTGAGTCAGACGCAAACATTTAATTGCCTACAACCAGACACAATCTGATCTTGCCACAACCATAGCCAACTTGAATGTTGGCGGTTTCACTACCCGAAAAGGCCACTCCTGGTTCATAGCCTAGAGCCAAACTGCCAAGCGGCGAGATCGAAGAATATGAGGATCTCAAGCTTGAACTCCAGGACCTCGCTCCCACTTCATTCAGATCTGAACACGAGCAGCAATTCTGCTATGGCTTCAAAGATGTCAACCTACTATAACCGACCATCATCATTATGTGGTCATTCAGATCCTCTGAGATGACATTTGGACCTTCAAACTTCTCTGGAGATTGGAAGTATGTGATGTGGGAGAAGCGAAAAAGTGGGATCATCTAGGAAGTGAACTGCATCGCGAAGGAGGGCATTAGAAGGCAGTGAAAGAAGAGGTTGTTGTTGAGTACTCCAAATAGAGTAGTACTTGGTCGTCCAAGTAGTTGAGTATGTCAAATGATGACGGGAGATATGTTGGATGGTCTCCATACGTATTCTTGAGAGTATTGAGAGGACAATTATGGAAAGCAAGATGAAGGAGGAGGAAGAAGATGGGGGCAAAAAGGTGTATCAATATATATAGGGTGAGGGTGAGAACCAGTGAATTGGCGCCTACCAGGTAGAACATAAAGCTCTCTTGAAGGTCTGTGAATAGAAGACCTAGAGGAAAAAGACTCGTCAGTACTACTGCGAGCACAACGGAAAGCAGAGAGTTATATACAACACAAATCAGGCAACTTATGTCAGCAACACAACACAAATTATTCTAAGTCTTTCTGTTACATCATTGCTTGATACATTTGCCACACTTTGTTGCCACAGATGATCAGGCATACTAATCAAGCACAACCAAGAAACTAACCAGACATAACAAAGCATTAATCCTAACCAGACAATACCTAAGCACAATCAAGTAACTAACTAACCAGACACAACAAAGCCAGACAGTAATCAAGAGTTCTGATTAGGAGGCAAAACAATATGTTATTTAGGCTTAGGAATATTTACAAAGACATATGTGGTTAGTCCAGGTTCAGATTCCTACCTTGATAGTTACTTGATTATGCTTGGTTAGTGTGTGATTAGAATTTCTGCTATGTTGAGTCTGATTAGTTACTTGGTTAATGGAGTGACTCAAACACAGCCACATATCTGTACAGTCTGTAGTCTCTATATATGTTTGGTTAGGATTGCTGCTTTGTTATATCTGGTTAGTTACTTGATTATGAAGTTGATTATTGTTTGGTTAGGATTCCTGCTTTGTTGCATAGAACCACTGAATATAGATCAATTAGGCGCAAATGTGACCGAAGGAGGCATGAGCATAGAGGAAGTCTCGTGTAGGCATGACATTGTCTGGCAAAGCAATGCTAATAGCCCTCAGTGAAGTTGGAGATGGACAGGTCCCCATTTGAGTCCAGGCCAAGGTAGCAAGGGGGGTGGTCCAAGGTGACAAGTTGCACAACTTGAGGGACGTCGTCAGGCATGCAGTCATAGTAAGTGGGGGACATGTCAGAGTTGACTATATGGAGGAAGGCAGGACAGCATGGGTTGTCTAGCACGTGTTGTAACCAGGGATGGTCAGAGTGGGCAGTACGACTCGCGACAGTGGATAGGAAGAGGAAAGAGGAAAGAGGTCGAGGTGGATAAGATCTAAGGAGCACCGTGATAATGGTCCTGGGAGAAAGGGGAGCAGAAGAGGATGTCTCGAATGATATTGTGTTGAGCTGCTTCTGTAGGCGAGCAACTTCCGGCCTGCAGTGCCCTAAAGTCCTTCAGTGACACCTGATGCACAGCGGGAGTGGAGATACCTAATGAAAACAGTACAGTAGGAGGAGTTGGCTTGGCAGGGGTAGACAAGCTGAGTCTGAAAGTGGACCAGCATGTTGTTTTGGTACAATTGCACCAACTCCAAGTGGTCTTTGCTGGAGGTAGAGTCGAGGGCAAAGAGTAAGAAGGAGTGGAAGGCCATGACAATCCAGAGGACTGCCTTGGCACTGCCCTTAGGGCAAGAGATGGGGATGGTGGGGACTGTGATAACCTTCTCTTGATTAGGTCCAGCTTGGATTGTCCAGGACCAGGTTGGGGGTGAGAACGCAAAAAATGTCGAATGAAGGGGGGAATAACAGGCAGTGTGTAGTGAAGACGAAAAACACCCTTGAGGAAGGTATGAAATCTTCTGCCTAACTCAGAGAGCTGGATCATACATGCAGCGTTTGGGGTGCAATAGTGAGCTGGGGGAGAGGGAGCTTTCCCATGGTAATGTTGGTGGTACGGAGTCAAGAGGCATCCTTGCCTCGGTATTGTAATTGTCTGTAGTGCCAAAGTTCCAGATGGACTCAACTTAGTGAATCAACAAATGTATCTTGGGAATGTTCAGATAATCGCGGATTCCCAAGCCAGTAGGGGAGAAAATAATATGGACTTGCTTTTGTGGAATAGATCCGATGAGTCCTCCATCCATTGCAAAGAGTGATTATTGTAGATGGGGTATTGTGCAAGATAAATAAAATTTGATTTTAGTCCGATTGTCTCTGATGTCCTTACTGACTGAAAGACATTCGATCAGAATGCACAGATTCTCGCTAAGTTTGCGACATATAGCTCTAGGAATGTTCCTGAGAGTAAGGTAGACTGGATAAGCTGATTTGCCTCCAGAAAACTGCATAAATTGGGTCTTGTTGATTGTGATTATTACTGGAGCCACACATGACCTGGGAGGCAAATGATCCTGCTTATTATTCAGCCAATTTTGTTGAATAATAGTAACAAGACTCACCTGACCATCCACCAATTCCCTGTCCACATCTTATGGTAAATGCAGTCATTTTTGATATGATTAAAGATTCTCTTGGGACGATAAATTATATCTTGGGCATGAGTTGAATTTCCCAATAGCAACTTGATGGCCTCAATGATGTTGCAGTAGTAGATAGTATGCTTAGCTCTTGGATTTGAGCAATACCAAAGATCTCTGGTTATCTATTTGGCCTGAGGAGAAATAGAGTCCACAATTTGATAAAGAGATCCAGTCTTGTGAAAAGAGAGCCATAAGCTGTTGACAATCTAGCATAAAGCTCTTAGCCAGCACAAACTTGAAATATAATAGGATTACTTAAAGGAGTGAATCTGCTAGACTCATAAGAGTTGTGGCCTTCATCATTCATTAAAGTGTCACCATCTTTATTATTCTCTCTGAATAGTTGCCTCCAACGGTCGTGAAGAGTTTGGTCCATATGAATGACTGCACCTGCAAGCGGAAAAGGATCTTCTTTGAAGCAAGGTGTTCACATAGACCCTCTATTGTCAGGTTCTTGAGGCTCTGTGGAAAATAGATCATAAAAGCGCCTGTAAAAGTTGTTTGTGATTTCTTCTGGAGGCACTTGAAGAGGTTTGAGTATATTAGCGATAAGCAGCATAAAAACAATGTCCTAGGAATATTAGTGGCTCTTATTAAATTGGACAAAACTGGTAATACCTGAAAGTGACTAGGTGCCAAATCATTTACTGTAGGTCTTTTAGCACTTTTTTTCTGGCAAGATTTTCGAACAGAAGATGACCACAACAATGGCAGCAACTAATAGATGTAACGCGCTGCTTGTCACATCATGTACTCCATGTTGTTGATCTAGCGCATCACACGTCTCTCTATCGCCCTTCAAGTTCTCTTGCTATTACCTTCCCACCTCACCCCCTTCAAGCTTGCCAATCTGCAACTGAGGCACAACCCACACGCATGTATTGCCTGCCTTCTCCTAGCCTGGTTGTTGCCATTGCCAACATCTTTATGACTCACAGGTCCTGCCTATCACTGCGCTGCATCGAGGATGAAGCACAGTCTCACTCTTTGTACTTTTCTGAACTTCTTACCTAGGGAGTTCAAGTCAAAACCACAGGTCGAATGGAGGGCTCAGGACGAAATTCTGACTATACAGAAGTGGAATAAAGAATTCGATCGTAGATGCTGTACTCGCTTTATGGAGGACCCCAAGAATGCTTCTTTTTTAGTTCAATCCTCTTTTATCTTGGATTCCTCTACCCGCAACTGGATGTATGATTGCTTACACCAGATTTAAATTCACAAAAAACTTTGTCTGGACGTAGAAGGCTTTTGTACGGACATATACGACGATATTTCTGGATTCGGAGTTTACGCTGGGAACTCTGTGAAGATTCCTTGGACCCTCCTACAGAAAGAACACAGAGATGAAGAGAATGGATGGAGAACTATTTTGAAAGACTAGCTTGTGAAGAAGAGGAATCACTACCTAGCAATGAAGAAACAATAGACAATGTCCATTCGGATGATGAATCTGGACAAGGATCTGGAGATCTGGACTTCAGAGATCAAAATATGGAAAGAAGTTCAACTCCTCTTAGCGGTTCTGGAACTAGCACGCCTAAAAATGTGGCTATTCCACTAGACAATGAAGAAATTATGCTTTCAGATTTTGCCTTTTCCCTCTTTATAGCTTATGCAATAGATGCTGATCTTTTTCATCCTTTCTTACAGATCCTATCTTTTCTATAATCATCATCAATGACTACTGCTTTCCCTGCAGACTTCCAGGTTTCGAAAGAAACCATCACCTGGGTCCTTGTTCTTTTAGATACCTCCAACTATCAGCAATGATGTAATCTCTATCTATAGTCCCCTTCAAATGCTTGGTGGTCGGAAAATTGTCAATGGGGATATCCTAGAGGCCACACAAGCCACTGCCGACGATAAAGTGAAATGAAAAGCCATGGATGGCAAAATCTTAGGCTTCCTTTCAACTATAGTGTTCCTCAAATTACAGACCCAAGTTGTCTGGGAATATGTCCCAGACAGCACTGTAAACTTCCCTTCCATTTGAAATCTCAAGCCTTCTATCTAAAGCTCGAGACACTCTTCAGGAAGAAAGGCATTCCTGGACAATTCATGATTTTTTCTGATCTGCTTCGCACGCGGATCGAGGTCAACAAGTTCTTTGAAGGACTTTCAACCATCATCTTGCAGTTCACACAGCTCGATGCTACTGTACTTATAGTTCCTCCTGCCTTAAAGGCAATGATTCTTCTCTCACACCTCCCCTCTTCCTTTGGTATGATATCTCATGCCATCCAAGACGTTAAAGAAGCGGACTTTACAATTGACACTCTTCTTCCTCGTATCTCGAAGGAGGTAGGTCAACACACAAAAGTCCGGTCTTCAGTCTATGAAGACCTTAGCTCATAGAATCTCTTTCTCTCCCCCTTCCTCTTAGCAGCATGGCAAACCATATATCAGCCTTGAAATGCGGACCTGGCCTCCAATGTCTCTGGAACAATAACTCCTACAACAACAGAAGTTCCAATTTTCCTAATTGCAATGATCAAAGTTCAGGACATGGTGGACATGTGAATAATATGGTTGGATTTGCCAATCTAGCCACAGTTGATGAAGAAATTGATGGTGATTGACCTTCAGGAACAACAACTTGAAGAACAACCTGAGGACCTTTTCGTCGTTTCCTATGACGAGTACCTGGACGAGTACATGGTTACTCAGGCCAATGAAAAAGACGGGTACTCGACGTACGCAAATGCCAGATGGGATACCCCCTCTGAGAAAGCACAACAAGTACAGTCTTCTGTTAGGGAAGAAGTGTTAGCTAATGCATCCCTTCAGGACACTGGCAATGCTAGCCACAGTTCATCCCTTACCGCCTCTACCTCGAAACAGAACATTTATGAGAGACAAAAGCAGGACTATTGGTCTTATAAGATCCCTGCATGGCAAGAAAGTGCCCGGGTTAGTGAAAGCTTTTACGGAGATAATTGGAGATATTTGTATGGTACCTGGAAACACGGTTTAGATTCCAGAGATTTTGTTTCCCATTCGAACAATTTTGTACCCGAATATAGACAACTGGGGGGACAATTACGATTGTTCCTCCTATGACAATGATGACTACAGTTCCTACTGTTACACGATAGGATCACTTAAGAGAGTTTCGAGATCAAAATCTTCGAATTTCTTACTAAACCATTGGTTAATTGATTCCGGATGTTCTGATCATATTACCCTATTCTCATCAAATTTCATAATTCTGAGAGATGATACCAAGTACGCTCGTATCACTGATGGATCTACCATCAAAATGACAGGACCAGGAACGATCCTCCTTAAAGCATCTTTCGGGAAGAAGCCCATTACCTTAATCAGTGTATGGTTATCACCTGAAGCATCTTACAGACTTCTGTCTACCAACCAACTAGCCCTACAAGCCTGTAGTGTTGTTCTTGGACTGGTTCACACCGACCTCATTGAACTTTCTATGGAGTCTCGCACTTGTGCTCACTGGATTCTTACTTTTGTCGATGATTGTTCTTCTTTTGCTTTCCTTGCTTTTCTTCTTTTCATTATGGTGGCGGATAGGGACGTCGTCTTCGACTTGTACATTGGTTAATCCAGGTTAGGATTCCTGCTTTGATAGTTCTGGTTAATTACTTGGTACAAAATAGTCAGACAGTGTACCAAAAAGTGTAGTAAAAAAGTTGAAAAAGTGTACCAAAAAAGTATGGTAAAAAGTGTAGTAAAAAGTGTAGTAAAAAAAGTGTAGTAAAAAAAGTGTACCAAAAAGTGTACCAAAAAGTCGAAAAAGTGTACCAAAATAGTGTAGTTAAAAAGTGTAGTAAAAAGTTTAGTAAAAAAAGTGTAGTAAAAAGTGTACCAAAAAGTCGAAAAAGTGTACCAAAATAGTGTAGTTAAAAAGTGTAGTAAAAAGTGTAGTAAAAAAAGTGTAGTAAACAAGTATAGTAAAAAGTGAGACAGGAGAATCCTACACTGGATTTTAAAAAAGTTCACAAAAAGTGTACAAAAAAGTGTACACAAATGTAGCAACAAAGTGTAGTGACAAGTGTGGCAAAGACTTAGAGAGTTTTGAATTTGAGACTATTATATAAGGCCAAATTTCCACACTTGATGTTGAAAAAAGCAGACATGCTGACAAATTTATTTTTATTTGTACCCCCACTGCACTATATAAACAACTCAGGTGGAAGATTTTTTTCCCACCCTCTCTTTCTTCCCCACTTTCACCACTCACCACTCACCACTCACCACTCACCACTCACCGCTCAGCATACATCATCCCTGCATATATATTCTTTTATCCTTGACCATAAAACTTCACTCACATATTTTTGACAGTGTCACTACTAAATTATTTTGAGCTTTCAATGATGGTGAGTGTATCAAATTAGACTATGATTCATGACTGACTATTACTGACTATTGGTTTTGTAGCTTCTTGAAATTGATGTTTTATATAGAAGTAGTAGTAGTGTGTCATGTGTATGTAGCTTAGATGATGATAAATAATGTTCTATTGAAAATTGTGATGAGAATGTGATTTTTGATGGGATTTTTATCAAATAATGACAGGATTTCAGCAGGCTATCCTAGACTCCTCCAGACCTCATCCAGACTGCTTGATAGGCTGGAAAGCATTTGATGAAGATTATCCGTGAACATCATCTCAAAGAAAATGACATTGACAGAGAAGTCGATAATCCTTTCCTTACTCTGGATCCATACATTTCTCTGATGTTCAGATTCCCAAGGCATGTTGTTCATTTGGTGTTAAACAAATTCAGCGACTCAAGCAGGAGCTGACAACCCTTCTTCACTACCAAGTCTCAAACAACATGCTTGATTTTTACGTCTTCTGTAGATAGAGTTACCATATTGTTAGGATCTTAGTACTATTTATTGAAAGCCATTAGTTGGTTGAATGCTTGATATATCTCTCTATCTACTCCTCGTGGCAATTCGATATAGCCTCTCTGATTGTCTGCACATCACCGCAGTCCTCTGATCTTGCCATTACTGCTGGAATGCACAACATCTTTCTCCTCGACAGTGAAGTCACCACGCCAACCCGCATCCAATCTGCTACCTGTGAGCATGTCGTGGCCCGTGGGTCGTCGTTGTGGCTTGGTGCTGTAGTCATGTCGTTCTGCGCCGTGAGGTATAGTAGTCGTTGAACCAAGGGGTACAGCGAGGGGTAAGCGCTTGAGCAAGGGAGGACAAGGAGAGATGTGCTCACCGTCGCCTGGTTGTTCATTGTTGTGTGTTGTTGTGTCTTTGCCACCACCACATTTTCAGGCTGCTATCAATCAGTGAGTGCACAATTAGGGAATCGCCGAAAGATATATACAGAACTGATTCAGAACTTCAGTGCTTCAGCTTCATGATCTAGTGACGTGCACTGCAATCCAACATTTGATTGAATTTGGAAGCTCGAAATGGTCCATTCGTGCAGCATGCGATGACAGATCTTGATTTTTGAATCCTTTTTTCCTCTTACTTTTGACTCGTTTCGTTTGGTCACCAGTTTCATTGTCATTCATGTCTTCATTGTCAGCGTCGTCACTTGGATTCCCATCATCGACATTTGCGGTACCCTCATTGCAGACAGGCTCGGCATTGCGCTTGCAAATACCAGAATTCCTACCACCGCACTGTGTGACACCTGGCTGTGTTGCCTAGTATGCTCTCCACCACAATCTCATTCTCTCATACCATCTTCTACACACACACCCTTATCCGACTCATCCGACTCATCGCTATGTCTACTCTGGGCGCACTTTGAACTGACCAACATTCTCTTTTGTGAATCTCGCCCAAGCGCTTGATCTTTCTCCTTAACTGTAAGCTCTTTCTGTCGACGAACGGCCTTGTTAACTCTGGTGCTCGCATTGCGACTTCTACCCGACTCCTTAGCTTTTGCTCCTCGCCGGCTTTCCATGTCATTCAACTCGGTGTTGTTGTCTATGAATATTATCATTGGTCATAGTGTCCATTTACTTAGTAGGTAGTACCATACTGTTCATTGGATCTTGTGCTTCAGTTGCTGACGACTTCTTCGTGACCTGGGGATCTGGCGGTTTGCATGCATTATCCAAATCATGCTATCGTCACTTGTCCATATCCTGTTTGACCTCGGTGACATGTTTTCTACATTTCATCCCAAGCAGTTCTATTTGTGCAAATCAGATTAGTCCAAGCTGCAGCAAAGTATTCTGAGAACATCTAGAACAGGATATCTGCAACACCAAAATGCAGTACATCACAAACTTCCACATAGAAGAATGCAAGCTCGTCAACACCGGTAAACAACACCGCCACGGCCTGTCGAATTAGTCATGCTATGGAGTTGTGTCAGCACATGAAATTAAATCATAGATGTCTCTCCATGATAGCTCATGTGCATCAGCAAAACCAGATGTTACTGGACATTACTGGACAGCAGTGGAAGTTATCTACTACTTCCCTTTGGGTCATGACGAGGCCTCGGCTTGTGGGCTCGAGGTCATTCCACTTGATCTATGCACGATCAGCCTGGTCAAATTTCTTTGCATACGTTGGCGTGCCAGAAAGGGCAAGAAGACCATAAATCTTGATGCTGGCAGGAACACTGTTGGGCATTGAGAAATGCACACGCGACAATGGCACTGAAACAAACCTTCAATTTTCTTGCAACCAGACTGCAGTTGCCGGTTGCACACAATTAATTTTAGTTGGTCTGGTTGACAAACTTTTGGAATTTCAAAAGACTGGTCCAAAACTGGTTGAAACTGGTTGCAACCATAACCGGTCGCTTGCCCCTAGGGCTACCATACATAGGCCCTTCTACCGTAATTTATTGAATACACACCACCAAATTCAGTACAGCCATCCCAAAGTGCATCTCAGCCTTGCATGCCAACAATAAGGTTCGCACGAATTGATCTTTGATGTGAAAATAACCACTCTCTTTCTTCCCCACTTTCACCATCCACTACCCACCACCCACACCCACCACACATCACTCACTCACTTATGATGGTAAGTTTATCATATTAAGGCCCTCTGGGCAGACCTGGACCCAGGTGTCCCTTCCGGGACGCCGAGTACAGAGGGTCGTGCACCTGAGCCAATATTAGCTAAGCAGATTTTTTTGAATAGTCACAGTGTACTTCACACTGTTCTACCTGGGACCCGGGTGTGACTAGATAATCTATGCCCAAGAACTCTGGTGAGATGCTTGAATCACGCTCAGCATCAATGATTTAGACTGGTGTAAAGTTCGGGTATATTGGCCCTACATTGATGCAGATGACTCTGATGAGGAGGCTGACATGGCTTGTTCGACGTCTCATGCTGTTCCGAGATCCTATGCAGAGGCCATGCGTCAGGAGGATGCACAAGAGTGGCATCAAGCTGCTCTCG
>JBBPPI010000090.1:0-31319 GCA_038091915.1 Leccinum griseonigrum | reverse complement strand
AGCTCTCGAATGGGAAATGTCTCAGGGTGAAGAAAGTGAGAGAGACGAGGAATCCGATGACGATTCGAATGTATCCACCGATATGGACGAGATGTATATTTGATAATGTCACTGTTGCGTGCCGTATTTCATGCGAATTCGGAGGTTGAGCTTCCCAGTGTTACTATCCGAGTCTTAGATTCGGAGAATCCAACTTAGATGCACAATACTACTACATCTGGCACCCACATGCGTTTTGATCCTGTCGGGCTTCGATCTGGGCTCAGGCTAGCGGGGAGGTACGGAGAGGAGCGCTGTGCTGTACGGATCCGATGAACTACTGCGGCTTGCGAACTACAGACATTCCCAAGACATTCACTGCGATCGCCGGTTCAGCGACTCAACGCTGAGCTTTGACGACGTTGAAAGTTTTCCTTCGTAGTGCTCGCGCGATGGCACTGCAGTGGGATCGATGACACAAGAAGTGACGTGCAGTTGCAGTGCCGAGAAGTGGAGTGTGACATATTGCTCCAGGTTCGTACAGGTTCGTACCCGTCCTGCTGAGAAGTACAATTTTCGCTCACGCACACACTCGTCCACAAACAGATGTGAACGCCTCTTGGTAATAAACTTGTCTAACACCCCGGCTCGATCGACGAAGCAAGATGTGGTGTGCGGTGCTCAAGTTCGTACCCGTCCTGCTCACAACTACAATGATCGCTCACGCTCAAGGTTCGTACCCGTCCTGCTCACAACTACAACGTTTGCTCACGCACATACTGGTCCAGAAACAAATGAGAACGCCGCTCAGTCTTCAACATGTCCAACACACCGGCGGGATCGACGCCGCAAGAAGTGGTGTGGTAATGAAGGTTTGCACCTTTCCTGCTCAGGACTACAATGTGCGCTCACGCACACGATTTCCCGCAAGCAAATTCCAACACCTCTCAATCGTCAACTTACACAACACCCCGGCGCGATCCACGACGCAAGAAGTGGAGTGTGGTGCCTGTTCGTACCCGTCCTGCTCACCAGTACAATGTTGGCTCAGGCACGCGCTCGCCCGCAAAGAGATTAGCACACATCTCAGTCGTCACCTTGTCCGCCACCCCGGTGCGATCGACGATGCAAGAAGTGGAGTGTGGTGCCCGGCAGTGGAATGTGATGCTCAAGGTTCGTACTCGTCCTGCTCACAACTGCAATGTTCGCTCACGCACGCGATCGTCCGCAATCAGATTAGAACACGTCTCGGTTAGCTTGAACTTGCCTAACACCCCGGTGTTCTCGACGACTCAAGAAGTGGAGTGTGGTGCTCAAGGTTCGTACTCTTCCTGCTAACAATTACAATGTTCGTTCACGCACACGCTCGTCCACAAACAGATGAGAACGCCTCTTGGTAATAAACTTGTCTAACACCCCGGTGCGATCGACGACGAAAGAAGTGGAGTGTGGTGCCTGTTCGTACCCGTCCGCTCAGAACTACAATGTTCGCTCACGCACGCGCTCGTCCGCAAACAGATTAGAAACAGCTCTCAGTCGTCAACTTGTCCAACACCACGGCGCGATCGAGGACGGGAGAAGTGGAGCGTGCTGCTGAAGGTTCGTACCCGTCGTGCTCAGAACTACAATGTTCGCTCACGCACACACTCGTCCACAAACAGATGAGAATGCCTCCGAGTCTTCAACTTGTCACACAATTCGGCGCGATATACGAGGCAAGAAATGCAGCGTGGTGCCGAATGTTCGTGCCCGTGCTGCTCAGAACTACAATATTCGCTCACGCACGCGCTCGTCCGCAAACAGATTAGAATACCGCTCAATTATCAACATGTCCAACACCCCGGTGCGATCGACTATGGAAGAAGTGGAATGTGGAGCATGTTCGTACCCGTTCTGCTCACAACTACGATGTTCGCTCACGCACGCGCTCGCCCGCAAAGCGATTAAAATAGCTCTCAGTCGTCAACACCCCGGCACGATCAACGACTCAAGAAGTGGAGTGTGTTGCTCAAGGTGCGTACCCGGCCTGCTCAGAACCACAATGTTCGCTCACGCACACACTCGTCCACAAACAGATGTGAACGCCTCTGAGTCTTGAACTTGTCCAACACTTCGGCGCGATCTACCACGTATGAAATGCAGCGTGGGGTTGTGGGTTCGTACCCGTCCTGCTTCCAACTACAATGTTCGCTTACGCACGCGATCGTCCGCAAGCAGATTACAACACCTCTCGGTCGTCAAGTTGTCCAACATGCCGGTGCGATCGACGACAGAAGAAGCGGGGTGTGATACACAAGGTTCGTACCCGTCCTGCTGAGAAATACAATGTTGGCTCACGCGCGCGATCTTCCGCAAAGAGATTGCAACACCTCTTGATCATCAACTTGTCCAACACCCCGGTGTGCCCGACGAATCAAGAAGTGGAGTGTGGTGCCTGTTCGTACCCGTCCTGCTCACAACTACGATATTCGCTCACGCACGCGCTCGCCCGCAAAGCGAATTGAACAGCTCTATGTCGTCAACTTGTCCAACACCCCGGCGCGATCGACGACGCGAGAAGTGGAGTGTGGCGCTCAAGGTTCACACCCGTCCTGCTCAGAACTACAATATGCGCTCACGCACGCGCTCGTCCACGGACAGATGAGAATGCATCCGTGTCATCAACTTATCTAACACCCCGGTGCGATCGACTACGGAGGAAGTGGAATGTGATACTCAAGGTTCGTACTCGCTCTGCTCAGAGCTACAATGTCCGCCCACGCACGCGATCGTCCGCAAACAGATTAGTACATCTCTCGGTCATGAACTTGTCCAACACCCCGGTGTGATCGACGACGCAAGAAGTGGAGAGTGGTGCTCAATGTTCGTACCCGTCCTGCTCAGAACTACAATGGTCGCTCACGCACGCGCTCGTCCGCAAACAGATTAGAACACCGCTCAATTATCCACTTGTCGAACACCTGGGCGCGATCGACGACGCCAGACGTGGAGTGTGGTGCTCAAGGTTCGTACCCGTCCTGCTCACAACTACGATGTTCGCTAACGCACACGCTCGTTCACAAACAAATGAGAGCGCCTCTCAGTCGTCAACATGTCCGACACTCCGGTACGATCGACGATATAAAAATGGAGTGTAGTGCCCAGAAGTGCAGTATGATGCTCAAGGTTCATACCCGTCCTGCTGAGAATTGCGATGTTCGCTCATGCACGTGCTTGCCCGCAAATAGATTAGAACAGCTCTCGGTGATCAACTTGTCCAACACCCCAGCGCAATTGACGACGTAAAAGTGGAGTCTTGTGTCCAGAAGTGGAGTCTGATGCTCAAGGTTCATACACGTCTTGCTCACAACTACAATATTCGCTCACGCACGCAATCGTCCGCAAACAGATTAGAAGACGTCTCGGTCAGCTTAAACTTGTCCCTCACCCTGGTGTGCTCGACGACTGTGGTGCTCAATGTTCGTACCCGTCCTGCTCAGAATCACAATGTTCACTCACGCACACACTCGTCCACAAACAGATGAGAACGCCTCTCAGTCTTTCACTTGTCCTACACTCCGGCACGATTGACAACATAAGAAAAGTTGTATATGGTGCCCAAAAGTGGAGTGTGATACTCAAGGTTCGTACTCGTTCTGCTCAGAACTACAATGTTCGCTCACGCACGCGATCGTCCGCAAACAGATTAGGACGCCTCTAAATCTTCAACTTGTCCAACACCTCGGCGCGATCGACGACGCTAGAAGTGGAGTGTGCTGCTGAAGGTTCATACTCGTCCTGCTCAGAACCACAATGTGCGCTTACCCCCACACTTGTCCACAAACAGATTACAACGCCTCTCAGTCGTCAACTTGTCCAGTACTCGGCACAATCAACGACCTACGAATGACGTGGGCTGCCCAGCAGTGGAGTGTGATGCTCGAGGTTCGTACCCGTTCTGCTTAAAACTACAATATTCGCTCACGCACTCGCTCACTCGCAACAGATGAGAACACCTCTCGGTCATCAACTTGTTCAACACCCCGGTGCGATTGACGAAGCAAGATGTGCTGTGTGGTGCTCAAGGTTCGTACCTGTCCTGTTGAACTACAATGTTCGCTCACGCACGCGATCGTGTGCAAACACATTAGAACACCTCTCGGTCACCAACTTCTCCAACACCCCGGTGCGATCGACAACTTAAGAATGGAGTGTTGTGCCCAGAAGTGGAATGTGACACTCCAGGTTCGTACCCGTCCCGCTCACAACTACAATGTTCGCTCACGCACACAGTCGTCCACAAACAGATGAGAGCTCGGCGCGGCGGTCATCAACCTGGCAGAAATGCAGTGTGGTGCCTAGAAGTGGAGTGTGATGCTCAATGTTCGTGCAATGCTGTACTGCTCGCAACACAACTACAATGTTCACTCAGGCACGCACTCGTCCGCACACCCATTGGACCACCTTTAGCTATCATTGTATCCGACGTCCCGGCGCGATCGACGACACCAGAAGTGGAGTGTGGTACCCAGATGGGGAGTGTGGTGCCTGAGGTTCGTACCGTTAAATCGCAACATAAATGCCTCGGTCCTGCCCACAATGCCAATGTTCGCTTACTCACGCGGTCGTCCGCCAACAGATTCGGATGCCTTTCAGTTATCATTGTGTCGAACACCGCGGCGCGGTTGACGACACCAGAAGTGGTGTGGTGTGTTCATTGTTCGTACCCGCCCCACTCACAATCACGACGTTTGCTCACCCACGTGTTCATCCGCAAACAGATTAGAACACCTGTCATAACATGGAGTTTGGTGCTCACAGTTGATACCCGTCCTGCTCACAAGTTACAACCACAATGTTCGCTCAGGTACGCACTCGTCCGCAACCTCGTTTGATCGCCTCTCAGTCCTCAACGCGTCCAATACTCCGGTGCGATAAACGATGCTAGAAGTGGAGTGTGATGCTCAAGGTTCGTATCAGTCCTCGTGACAACTTCTGCAATGTTCGCTCACGCGCGCATTCGTCCGCTTAGCTGATGCGGAAACCTCTCAGTGATCATCGTGTCGAATACTCCAGTGCGGTCTTTGACGGCAACAGAAGTGGGGTATGGTCCCCACGGTTCGTATGCGCCCCACTCACAATTACAATGTTTGCAAACACATCCGTTCGTCAACAGATTCGAACGCCTCTGAATCATCAATTTGTCCAACACCCCGGCGCGGTCAACGACACCTGCTGAGTTGATGGTGGACGTACTCGACAGACTGTTCACGAAATCCGCTCAGATTCGGCGATCTTCCAGGTAAGAAATGCAGCGTGGGGCTGAAGGTTTGCATCCGTCCTGCTCCCAACTACATTGTTCGCTTACGCACGCGATCGTCCGCAAACAGATTACAACACCTCTCGGTCATCAAGTCGTCCAACATGCCGGTGCGATCGACGGCACAAGAAGTGGGGTGTGGTGCAGAAAAGTGGAGTGTGATCCACAAGGTTCGTACCTGTCATGCTGAGAAATACACTGTTCGCTCACGCGCGCGATCTTCCACAAAGAGATTGCAACACCTCTCGATCTTCAACTTGTCCAACACCCCGGTGTGCTCGACGACGCAAGAAGTGGAGTGTGGTGCTCAAGGTTCGTTCTCGTCCTGCTCAGACTCACCACAATGTTCGCTCACGCACACACTCGTCCACAAACAGATGGGGATGCCTCTCGGTCATGAACTTGTCCCACATCCCGGTGTGATCGACGACACAAGAAGTGGAGAGTGGTGCTCAATGTTCGTACCCGTCCTGCTCAGAACCACAATTCTCGCTCACGCACGCGCTCGTCCGCAAACAGATGAATTAGAATACCGCTCAATGATCAACTTGACCAACACCCCGGTGCGATCGACTACGCAAGAAGTGGAGTGTGGTGCTCAAGATTCGTACCTGTCCTGCTCAGAACTACAATGTTCGCTCACCCACACACTTGTCCACAAACAGATGAGAACCCTTCTCAGTCACCAACTTGCCAGCAACACGCCGGTACGATCGACGACGCACGAAGTGAGGTGTGGTGCCCGGAAGTGGAATGTGATGAAGGTTCGTACCCGTCCTGCTCAGAACTACAAGGCTCGCTTACGCACGCCCTCGCGTGCAAACAGATGAGAACACCTCGGACATCAGATTGTCCAACACCCCGGTGTGATCGACGACGCAAGAAGTGGAGGGTGGTGCTCAAGGTTCGTAGCTGTCCTTCTCAGCACTACAATGTTCGCTCACGCACACACTGGTCCACAAACAGATAAGAACGCCTCTCACTCGTCAACTTGTTCAACACTCCGGCACGATCAACGACCAACGAATGGAGTGTGGTGCCCAGAAGTGGACGGTGATGCTCAAGGTTCGTACCCGTCCTGCTCAGAACTGCGACGTTCGCCCACGCAGGCGCTCGCGTGCAAACAACATCAGCAAAACAACCCCCCATTGCACAGCATTATACATGAATGTTTAGACCTGTACAGATCACAGACATACAGTCAAGTCATAGTCTGTACAGATCTGCACATATTCTGTGCAGATCTGTACAACTCTGTTCATATTTGCCCAGAATCTAATAGCTGTACAAATTTCAGATCTGTACAGTTATCAAATATGAACATAGTTGTACAGATCTATACATGTGTGAAATATTCAGGTCTGTACAGATCTATGCATGTGTGAAATATTCAGGTCTGTACAGGTCTGTACAGGTCTGTACAATTATTAGATTTTGTGCACGTATGCATAGAGTTGTACATTACCATACTACAAATCTGTTTGTGCTAATATAGCACCACAAATCTCATAGCTTCAATGGATATAATACAATGATTGACAAATTCGAGATAAGATTTGACCCCATTGAAACCAAGCATAACTCATCAATTGATTCAATACAATCAAGATTAGACCTTATGATACTACTAGTACTCCATTGGGGCCAGTGCGTATTCATCCTCATCACCTGGACTAAGCTTAAAAGTAGCAGCAATCCCTCGACTGTAATAATATTAAGAGCTGAAGTGGAACTTGATAACACCACTTGCCTGGCACGACGAGCCCACTTCTCGAGCTGGTGCTGGAACCGAGGTCCAGATTCCTGATGCTCCACAAGTTGTTGAACCATTGCATAGAATTTTTCATATACTTTCCGATTGATAGGTTCAACAATAGCTTCAAGACCACCAACCTTACCATGCTGCTTCAACGCAGATAGAACTGATTTGATCTACCAGCAGCATATCAGTAGAGCTGAATTGGGAAGTAACGAACTCACCCCGGCAGCGACAAGGATGATTGCTGCCTCAGGCAGATATTCTGTGAATTCAGGTGTGCGGCCCACGAGTTTCTGACTGGTGCCATAATATGCAGTTACCGATATAGCATACAAAGCCTTGTGTGCAAAATTGATTTCTTTACCCTGTAGCGCCAGCAGCAAATTTAACGACTCAATTTGCAGAGCACTGCAATGCCACTGACCTGTTTACTAC
The DNA here is from genome assembly GCA_038091915.1 of Leccinum griseonigrum. Taxonomy (NCBI): domain Eukaryota; kingdom Fungi; phylum Basidiomycota; class Agaricomycetes; order Boletales; family Boletaceae; genus Leccinum; species Leccinum griseonigrum. The sequence continues at coordinate 23,847 of JBBPPI010000090.1, read as the reverse complement.
CGCGGAGAAACTTCGCACCCTCGATCAGTTCGGATGCCCGGTTTCGTACCCATAGAATAGACTCTTTTTCTACCAGGTTCGAAGGTGGTTCAAGATTGTAGAGTGACACGACCTGTCGGATGCATAGTTTCTTGATCTCCGACCGAAAGCTGGAACAGTCTTGGTAGATCTAATACTATGAGTATGAACCAAATGATTATACACAAATACTTACGAGGACATTGAGTTCATCCTGATACCGAGGTATCATGCCTTCTTCGAGACGAATGTTCTGCCGCTTGTACCTTTGCAAGCACTGACGAACGATGTCAGGAATTAGTTCTCGCTTTGCATGATTCCGACTCGGAAATGCGTCGCTGCTCGCCAGATACACCCGCCACTCGAGCTTCGCATCATCAATCAAGTCTTTCCAGCGGCCAGGCCAGAACCCTCGCTTTTCTGCTGCCTTGTTGCGGGATCGGCGAACCTCGATGTCTTCGTTGTCTTCGATGGTCCTTGCAGACCGACGGTCCCGGTGACGTTCCAGGTCACGCTGCGATGGAGGGCGAGGCTGCCTATTGGATCGTTGATGGCGGGCGAGTACATCATACTCGACATCTTGACGAGGATTTCGGACCTGCATGCCCGAGTCTTTGTCCGCTGCATTAATGACACTTCCTGCAAGATGTCATAAGATGACTCACCTTGACCTGCCCCGTGTTCTAACTGTCTCCGGTTCGAACCATGTCTAGCGGGTCCTGGACTCCTTCGTCGTGTGCCGCGGTCCTCTACTAGTGTCAACTGAATGACCGAATGCTTCTTGAAGGACAGACAATGACTCACCGGGACTAGCCTCCCGTTCCAACTGTCTGCGAATCGAATTGCGCCTACTGGGCCCCGCGCCCCTGCGTTGTGTGTCGCGGTCCTCTACTACAATGTCAGTTTAATTTTTCCTGGAGGACGGAATGATGACCTACTTTGACGTGCCTTCTGTTTCAACTGTCTGCGATCCGAACCATTTCCACGACCTCTTGAGCTCCTGTGTTGTGCACCGTGGTCTTCTGCTGTCAACCTAGTAATGCTTACATCACAGACTTAGACTTACCTTGCAGCCGCGTCTCCTGTTCTCTATCCAATGTGTCATCGCCATTGGAACTACGGGTTTCGGCACCGTCACCGTTGTAAAGGTCTTCGTCACGGCCAGAACCGCGGTCTTCGTCGCGTTCGGAATCGCGGTCTTCGTCACGGCCGGAACCGCGGTCTTCGTCACGGTCGGAATCGCGGTCTTCGTCACGGCCGGAACCGCGGTCTTCGTCACGGCCGGAATCGCGGTCTTCGTCACGGTCGGAATCACGGTCTTCGCCACGGTCGGAACCGCGGTCTTCATCGGATGCTTCATGATTGGGATCGCGGTCTTCGTCACTGGAGGCCTTTTCAGTGTCAACGGAGCGTTCGCCGTCGCTACGAGGTTCAACCCCAGACTCAGACCGATGCGGAGAATTTGGCCCTAGAGCGTCGTCATTATCGACTACAATGCCACCCAGCTTCAATGATATCAACTCGACAAAAAAAGGAAACGCAGACCCACCCAATACACCCCTCGAAATCGGAGCGAATATTTCGTCTTCTGTTTCTTGATCAGAGTCATCATCTGCAGGTGGAGGAAGATGAGAAGACGACCTATCCAGCTGTCAGATAATCAGATGCATAAAATGAAGATGAAAGACTAACGCGATATTGTTCTCCTCGCTCAATCTCCGAAACCCAAAGCGAGACGATGGGTCACCTGTATGGAACGTAGGCTTGATGGCGAACTTTACAGGCGTTGTGACTGGTGTTGCAGCAGTCGGGTCCTGTTAAATAGTCTGAGCACCAGTACCGTGTCTCAGAGTGGGCACAAAGCCATTAGAACTCACCACTAAATTTTCGTTACACTTTTGTTTGGTCCTTTGCAGACGCTTCTTCTTCGGAGATAGCGGTGCCATCCTGTTGACTGGTTCATCTGAAGGAACAGTCGTACGGGGTCGCTTGGGAGCATGGCGAGTAATTGCATTAGCGCATCTTTCGAGCTGCTGCGCAGCCCCACCTTTGCCAGCGCTAGTCCTCTTGGGCCGGTGGGGAGAGTCGTGACCGTCGACATCAACTTCCCATGCGGTCCGTTTCTTCCGCGACATCTAAAACTGGACAAAGATGTCAAAACCGGACAAGGTGCTAACCGAACCGAAATGCTTAAAAACAGGGCCCCGTCACAGCTGACTCAGCTGTGACAGAAGGTCGAAAGCACGACGTGGCACGACGTTTGCGCACATGACTGATTTGAAGAGGCGTTCGAAATTATATAACGGTGATTCGGACCTCAGGCCTCAATATTCAAATATTCAATAGTCTGTAAATTATGGCGTGACTCAGTCAACTCGGGAAATGCCGACGGTGTCGGCCTAAACCTTGCTTGCGGGAGGACCACAATGATGAGAACTGTCACCGCATACAACACAATCTAGTAGTAGTACCTGCCAGCAGGTACCCGCCATTCACGTGAAAGGTCACGTGTGTAAAAACCATGGGTACGAATTTAGGACACGATAGAACCTTGCAAGCAAGGTAATGTGCTAAAAGATTTCAGTCACTGGGCATGAGCACAAATTCAATCATAAGAAATCACAAGAAAGACATAAGTATGTAGCATATAGTAGCATATTCGCAGTATCTGAGAGATTTGACCAAATCTAGTACTAAACATGAAGAACGAAGGAATCGACAGCAACAGCAAAAGTCCTACGGAATGCTTGTAAATAACCCGCAGTGGCACGAAGTAGGGAAGTAATACTTACCTAGTGTCTGCCCGGCTTCCGCTTCCCCGTTAACCAACGAGGCCGCGCTGAACGAGGAATCACGTCCACGAGTCGGAAACCCCTGGTCCGTATAGTATCCCGAAGGTCGCCAATCCCATCTTCTGCGGCCACCACCTCTTTCCGAGATTCCTCGGCTTGAAGGTGGTATAGCTCGCACAGAACATCATGTTCTTGTGCCAAACAGATTGCAAGATGGCGTTCAGCACGCACGACCTTCCTTCTTGCGGTTGCGGCTGCCAGCTTGATCGAAGCCTCTGCTTGAGAGTTGATTGCTATGTCAAATTAAACAATCCGTGAGTCCATTCAGAGCGAGACGAATGAATGCATACTGTAACCTATTAACTCCTCTTCATCTTCGTCGCAGACAATGACATCTTGTGCGGGAACACCGGGCTCCCTTGATGAGAACATGCTTTCAACGGACGACATAGTCGACTCGGACTCGTTCGAGAGCTCAGAGTCCGAGTTGTCGGGGGTTGCTAGGGGAGCTTCGAATTTTGGTTCAGCTGCGCCTGCTTTCACCGGCTGAAGCAGTGAGACCGGAGACCTGGGCACGATTGCCAACGGTGATCTGCGGGTGTTTGGTCGACAAAACGGGTGAAAGCCGAGTGAAGTGTGACTAAATGATGCCGCACCGAGGGCAGATTGGGAGCGTTGTCTTGTCATGATTCAAAGTTCAGTGGTTAGTCGCTAGTTACCCACGGTCACTCGATGCTGACCTTTGCGCTGTTCCTTACTTCTTGAATCGGGTTCAATGTGCGACAGAAATCCTAGCTGTCCTCAGTGTGGGAAGACCTTCAGTGAAGAGGCCCAGGTCCTAAGGCACCTTGACCAACCACGCACGAAATGTCATCGACAACCCACCGCTTTTGCAGATGCAGCAGACTTACTTGCTCGGTTTACTCGAGAACCCCATATTCCGCATACACAACATCTCCCCTTTCAACAAAGATCTCGCCGTGAAGCCTTTCGGTCAAATTTGGAGCCTTTCCGAGACAGCAGCGCAGAGCCTGCGAACGAGGGCGGTCCGATAATTGACTTCTATCCAGGGGCTGCTAAGGTCGTTCATCAACTTGGCACTACGTTTATGGACTCCTTCGACCAGGACAGATTTTCGGAAATACGCAATACACAGAACCTTCATTACCCCTTCGCCGACCAATTTGAATGGGAGCTCGCAGAGTTCTTGGTTACGTCTGACCTTAGCATGGCGGCGATCAACCGCTTTCTATCTCTATCCCTTGTGAGTTGTACTTGATTTTTGTTCTCTAACCTCTCAATCATCATTACCCTTAGATCAAGCAGCTTCGGCTTTCCTTCCGAACAGCCAAACAGCTACGCGGACTGGTCGAAATCCTGCCCAAAGCGCCCGCGTGGAAGTGCCAACACCTAGATACTTCACCTCACCAGACAAAAACCGTTGCGAGGTTATTCTACCGGGATACGTTGGACTGTCTACAAGCGCTCCTTCACAACCCCATACTTAAGGATTCTATCGACTTTAATCCATATCGTGCCTTTACCACCGCCCAGCGCTTAGTTAGGGTGTACAGCGAGTGGATGTCTGGTGACGTCGCCTGGGCCATGCAAGTGAGTAATCCCATAGGAAATGTGGTACTGAAGCTTGAATAGTTCTGAACAGAATAAGATTGAGGTTGATGGAGCCTCCGTGCTAGGCATCATTCTCTCGTCGGACAAAACCAACGTCACAAATCAGAGTGGTGGCAAGGTCTCGCATCCCCTCCTGATGTCGCTGGCCAATATTCACACAGAGGTTCGGACTAAAGCATCTTACCACGCATTCCTCCCTGTAGCGTTCCTCCCCGTCGTGGAATTCATCCACAACAACAAACGTATGAAGAGCGTCCTCTCGGACCGTTTGTACCACCAATGCCTTGACATTGTCGTGGAGCCGCTGAAAATAGGTGCTCGAATTGGTGTTATGTTGTCGGATCCGGTCGGTAACAGTCGGTATTGTTACACGACTCTCGCTAGTTGCATTGTTGATCTGCCTGAGGCCTGCTTGATTGCATGCGTCCGAGGGAAGACCTCGCCAGCGACACTTGCTAACTATACTCAGTTTGGCGATCGCCGCCGTCACCAACCCCGAACCAAGGCAATCACACTCAACCACCTCGAATCAATCGACATCGATCCCAACGATTTGGTTGCCTACTTCGAAGCTTGTGCGGAGCACCGCCTTAATGGTGTGCATCTGCCCTTCTGGCGGGACTGGCCACTTTCCGATCCCGTTCATTTTCTTACGCCTGAAGTATTACATACTTTTTTCCGATTTAGCTACGACCACGACCTTAAATGGTGTATCCATGCCGTCGGCCCTGCGGAGATCGATTTTCGATTCTCGATCCTCCAGCCCATCACGAACCATCGACACTTTGCCACTGGAATCACAAAATTGAAACAAGTTACCGGGAGAACTCAACGCGACCTCCAACGGTATCTGGTAGCTGTGATTGCAGGTGCTGTCCCGCCAGGGGTTGTGCGAGCAATTTGCTCGTTAGCGGATTTCCGGTACCTTGCACAATCACGAGTTATCGACGACAACCAACGTCTCAAAATATCGGCAGTACTCGAGGAGTTCCATGACTACAAACAAAGCATTACCGATGCTGGAGCTCGTCGCGGGGAGAAAGGGATCCTCGATCATTGGCAAATACCAAAGTTGGAGCTCATGCAAAATGTTGCTCCCAGCATCTCCCTCGTGGGTCCTCCTATCCAATGGACCGCAGATACGACGGAACGGGCCCATATTGATGTTGTCAAGGATCCTGCTGCTGCTACGAACAACCTGGACTTCGAATCTCAAATTTGTCGTTATCTCGATCGCCGTGAGAAATGTCAGAAATTTTCACTCGCGCTCCACCTTCGCAGAAACGAGACGAGTACTCAGATAGAAACGTCAGACTCGGACGATGATGCCAAGTCAGACGACGAGTGGTTGCCTTACGGGGCCCCTCGTTGTATCAAGAACTACTTTGAATCTTCCGTCAATCCCTCCATGGTTTTCCCTCCCCGCTCATTCGTTTCTGGCCCCATCGCATTTCATCTTGGGTTCGATCCGGTTGTAGGGAGTATGAAGATCTCCGAGGTTGCAGAGAAGTATGACCTCCCGGACCTCCGCCATGCACTGGTGCACTACGTTTACCGTAGGGATCACGACCGCCTCCTTACAGTAGGAGGTCAGAGACAGTACCGCGCTGACGAACCACTCCCTTTCGAGCGGTTACAAATTTGGAACAAGGTTCGCCTGCAACAAAAGGCATACTACAGTCCGGACACGGTTCTTCCCGCTCAAACCTTGAATGCTTCTCCTCCGGCAACAGGCTGGCCGAAAGGACGGTATGATTCGGTGTTCGTGAACATCGACGAAAATAAGCAGTGGCCTCATAGTGGACTTACAGGTTTTGCTACTTTCCTTGGATTAAACAGCCGGAATCACCAAGCTCACTGAGATCTGTACATTTACAGGTCATGTCGTTTGCGAAATGCGACTCATTTTCCGGCCGATTGCACCAAGAGGATTGAAGGGTGCTTGGTGGAGCAGCCAATTTCTTGTTTACGTTACGAGGTTTGATCTTGTCCCGGTTCATGGCCAAGATTTCGACGAGGTGACTGGGATGCATGTTATGAAGCGTGTCGCGAGAGCGAATGGAATACCAATGGGTGATGTAATTCCACTTTCTCAACTGCGGGCATTAGCGCCGCTAGTTCCGAGGTTCGGCCGCAAGGCTGTAACACAACTTTCTGCACAAACATCGACATACTACTCGAACCAATTTCTCCTCAACCATTTCTTTGACAAGGAACTGTATTATGCCCTACATTGTTAGTAAGAATTTCTATATATAGATTTTTTTTTAGAGGAACTGCATGCAACACACTTTTCAATTGTGCCCACTCTTTCTAGTGGAAGATGCTGGTTCCCTCGATTCCTGGTGACCGCAGGGACTCTTTTTTCAATTACCGCACCAGTAACAGCATTACACCCGCTAGTAGAGCCAACAGGGAATCTTATCCCACTCTCGGTTACGGCGGTGGCACCAGCACCGATAATAATCGCCGTTACGATAGGCAAACTCACCCAAGTCCCAGAACCCCGTCATCGACTCCTATAATCTTAGGCAAGAGCATCAAGACTGGTCATAATGACCACAAGGTTGGTCATAATGACCACACCAGCTCAATTCCCAGGGCGAAACGTGAAGGCGCCCGTCGTCGGAATGGCGATGATCACCTGGATGTTGGTACGCCTCCGTGTTCGATTCATCACAGTACCATCAACTAACTGCAGATTCGTGATAACATCTACCAATAGCGAAATGCAACAAAGTAGTTTCACAAACTCGGGACTTGGTCCAGCCTGGACACGTTTTGGTAAGTAGGGTTCAGTGCCCTAGTACACATGCCTTTCTTGGTTGAATAAAGTCGGATAGAGATTCGATAGCATCAACCCTCAAGAGCACACATACATCTTGGAGCGGCTTAAGGATTTAGAAATCCATCTCAGGTGAGACAGGGATCCGTTGAATCGAATGAGATCTAATTTGCTTCTAGGCCGGCCTACTTCCACGACTTCGAACAGTTCATTGTCACCATGCCCCACGACACCCACGAAGCCCTGGTCGTCCCGTTCATTCAGGGAATGATCCTCGAATTCGCAAGGGCGCCGCTCTCACGCGGGCCATACGCGATTACCGTAGAGGTCGCACCAAACGCTACCGTGGATTGCGGAGAGAGCAGGTTCATACCCGACGCATGTGTGCGGGTATTCTCTATGACTGGCGCAGGCGATATCACGGCCATGCACGAATATTTTTTTCTGGAGACTGCGTTTTCGCAGTCTGAGGCAGATGTGGTAAGAAAACTACGGGCTTACGTCAAATACCACCCCCGCACGCTAGCCATCCTCAAGATCAAAATCAAGGAAGCCCACTATACTGCACCGTCGAAGTCACCCGCATCAAGTGCAGCGATTCGTTTTATAAACGCACCGGTCCTGAGCGAGCAGGAATTCAGGCCGAGAAGCACGGCAAACACTTTCAAGATCGTCCGAGACGACATCACTTGGATCAACGTCACGGAAATAGAGCTACAACTTTGGCTCCGTCTTGGCGATGAACCGATCGACCTGGGGGTCGATCATCCTAACGATACGCAAACCATGTATGCAACGGGGGTCAATGTTCGGTCCTAACTAATTGTAACGATTCTAACACGTTTTCATTGCAGACACTGTACCCTACCCGCTCCACTGCCGCGGTGGACGCCGTGATCGACCAAATGATGCAACGCTTCAAGAGCATCTTGATCGACTACGTCGAGAAAGCGTTGGAGTCCAACGCTAACTCGGTCCCAGACTCGGACGACCTCGACGACGAGGAGAAAGAGGTCTGGTTGGACGACTTGTCCTCATGGGCTCCAAGAAGCCCTCTTTTTAACTGGCGTTCCATTTCATCCCGGATCGCAACCAGTATGTGGAAGACCGCACACTCCCGCTACAAGGATTGGCACACTGCCCTTCCCAAGCGGCCTCTCGACGACATCGACTCAGACCCGGGTGAGGGAGGAGATGGGGAGCCTGCGAACGGGTCTTCTTCTTTGAAGAAACGGTTGCAATTGGGCTGAACGGCTGCCAGGTATTCCCACGTCTTTGAGATACACGCAATGCCTCACACTTATAAGGGGCAACCGACTCAGAGTCGCTCTTGGTCGACGTTATCGATCGTTTTTTTATTCGTCGGTTTTCTTCCTTTTTTATGTTTCTGTTGTCGCAACACCTCCCCCCCCTTAATACACATTGTCATACTATGTACATATGTATGTGTATGTCTTGTTCTGTTCTACTCACTGCTTCCTCGCTCGACGACAATCGTCTTTGTGTTACTTGTCTTTGTATTACTGGTACCTTTCGTTACTACTTGTCTTTGTATTACTGGTACCTTTCTCCCCCTTCTGTCTGTTGTACTTGTATATGTACCTTGTACGACCTACGAACTGGACACCTGCAGAAATTACGGTTTGGCGACTCTTCGGCGTGGTCTGGTCTGGTCTCTCTCCGCGGTATCTGATCTTGATCAGTACTGAGTACCCTAGGACCTAAGGCCTGAGTCGTTTTCTCAGCCACTTCTGCGTGAGAATTAATTAGCTAATGGAGTCGGGAACTTTGCGCGTTGGCGCTCACTGGCAGTTACCAGCAATCACGCGGACTCGCTCTGCATCCTCCACCTTCTCAATGCGCTCCTCATCCATCTCGAAGCGAAGAGCATTCTCTCAATTCCGGGAAGCTGAGCTCTGTGGTTAGAGATACCCTGTTGGATGGCAGATGGTGAGTCTTCAAGCCCACCGATTTCTTATTGCGTATCGATACGTAGAACTCAATGCGGGTCTAATATTAGTGCGGACGAACATTGGAAAGGTCTGCACAGTCGCACACATTCTCGTGACCATTCAGTCCTACGCGAACTCGCCCGCATAACCGAGAGTCCGCTCTACCCCGGCGGCTTAGCCACCTTGTTGTCAAAGGTACGGAAAAGGTCATCATCGTCCAAGAGCAGCTGAGCAAGAACCGCATCATCGTCAACATGGATCGTGTCAAGGCTGTCGTCCAGGCTTCCTGCCTCGTGCGCCCCTGGATCTTTGATCAAAACGTGTCCATCGACTCAAGGTGGGGCTGGTACCACGAACCGTCCTTACGCCAGTTGGGTTTTCAGAGGTCCGTCTCTCTCTCTCTCTCGAGTTCTCCTCCTTAACCCCCTGGTCAGGTACAATTGCGCTCTGTTACCAGGATACCAAAGGCCACGAGTTCGACCTCGACCTCCGCGACCACCACTGGTGTACGCCCTCGTACCCTGAATCTAGCAAATCACCGTCCACGCGCCACTCTTCCTCCCCACAGAACCGGTATGCCATCATACCCTCTTCCCTTCCCGCTTACCCTGAACACCGCAATGCCAGCCGAATCGACCATATACAATAAATCACCTGTCTCAAGCGCTCGGTCTCGCTTCTCGAGGGCTTCGCCCCTCTTCCTCCCCATAGCAACCCTCCCGCCAAATATCTATCTCCCCACCATTCCAAAGAAGGAACTCATGGAGACGGATGTCCTGGAAAAGTGGAGCATCGTCCACTTTGGTATTTCCCATTTCTCGTTTCTCATTTCCTATTCCTCTCCTTTACTAACACCTTCTCTTTCTAGAATTCGAGACCGTCGGAGAAGGAATCCGTGGAGACGGATGTCCTGGAAAAGGACAGCGTCGTCCACTTTGGTATGTCCCATTTCCCGTTTTTTATTCCTCTCCCTCATCGAGACTTTCACTCAAGTTCACTGACCGAATGCGTCTGCACCTTCGCCCCAAACCGGCGGTAAGTTGATGACCAACAGCCTCGAACTCGTCGTGTGCTTACTCGTTTGCTGCCATCATTCCTCTCCCTACTAACCCATTCTCTTTCTAGAATTCGAGACGTCGAGACAGAAGGGATATACAGATGTCCTGGAAAAGGACAGCGTGTCCACTTTGGTATTTGCCATTTTCCGTTTCTTATACCTCTCCATCGCTAATTTCTTCTCTTTCTAGAGTTCGAGACTATCTGTCATCCGTTTCACCGTATCTGACATCCGTTTCACCGACCACATGCGTCCGCACCTTCGCCCCAAACCGGCGGTAAGTTGATGACCAACAGCCTCGAACTCGTCGTGTGCTTACTCGTTTGCTGCCATCATTCCTCTCCTTACTAACCCATTCTCTTTCTAGAATTCGAGACGTCGAGACAGAAGGGATATACGCGTCGGGTGCTCACTCGTTTGCTGCCATTATTCCTCTGGACCCTTACTAACTTTCTCTTTGTAGAATTCGAGACCGTCGGGAAACCCTCCCTCGAGATATCTGGCCCCCACCGCTCCAAAGAAGGATTCCACGGAGACGGATGTCCTGGAAAAGGACAGCGACGTCCACTTTGGTATTTCCTGTTTCCCGTTTCCCGTTTCCCGTTTCTTATTCGGCCTACCATGTTTCTGAGGGTTTTTCCGAGTGCAGGACAAGTCGAGAAGAACGGATATGTGGAGACGTCAAGGCCCGCGGCGTATATGCGCAGACACGGGTCATCGATGTCCGCGTCCGAATGAGGGTCTCTCCGAGTGCAGGACAAGTCGAGAAGAACGGATACGTGGAGACGTCGAGGCCCGCGGCGTATATGCGTAGACACGGGTCATCGAAGTCCGCGTCCGAATCCGGCTCGAGGAGGGCGCTGGAGAACGACGCCGATCGGCCAAAGTCGGCCAAAATGGCTATGTAGGGCGGTCCACCGTGTCTGTCACCCAGGACTTCATTCGTTAGGCTGATGGTGTCCAAAATGTCCCTGGAACTCTTTGACCCGATCCTTTCAGTTATGAAAATATGCGACATTCGCGGCCCCTTGGAGGTGCCTTTGTCTCCTTCATCATTAAATCACCTTATCGACGAGAGGCTGTTGATTGCGGATGTTCGTACCCAGAGCCGTTTCGTCCATTCGTCCAAACTAAACAGCAAATCGTTCAGAGTTGAAAAAATATGTTGCAAAGTTGAGATACCCCTCACTAATTCCTTCTCTTTCTAGCATTCGAGACTATCCGTTATCTGTTTCATCCAAGTTCACCGATCACATGTGTCTGCCCCTTCGCCCAAAACCGGCGGTGAGTCGATGACCAAGGGTGCTTACTCCGTTTCACCCAAGTTCACCGACCACATGCGTCCGCACTTTTGCCCCAAACCGGCGGTAAGTTGATGACCAACAGCCTCGAACTCGTCGGGTGCTTACTCGTCTGCACAACACCCTGACGAGCCGTGTACGGTCCCATAGTGCTAGCGCCACTGCCTCTGAATTGTGAACATTGCCTTTTTTTTGGTAGTCGGCATATTGTACCAAATACTAGAAGACACTCACGGGTTAACTGTACTATTTTACTACCACCGTACTCACGGCCAGTGAAAAATTGCATTTTTAAACAAAGAGTAATATCATGTGGGTATCACTAAGTTGCCAGTACTAGTACTTAGTACTACTGAGTACACTGCCACTGTACTACAAGTTAGAAAGTCGAGTGGCTACTGCCACAAATCTGTACTATGTATGTCTGTACTGTCTGTACTGTCTGTACTGTCTGTACTGTCTGTACTTCTGTACTTCTGTACTTCTGTACTGTCTGTAGACTACTGTACATACTCTGTGAAATATCTGTACTGTCTGTATATCTGTACCTCTGTGCCAAACTTGGTGTTTTACTGATAGTAATAGGCCGCGATGCGATTACCATTTGCTGGCTATGTGAGGCGATCAATACAAGTTAGACGTCACTTTGAAGAAGCATATTCAATGAGGCGTTCCTAAATAGGCCAACCGAGACTGAACGGGCCAGAACGGCGATCTGAAAATTGATGATTAGTATTACAGTTAGACGCTTTAGGAGTAATATCTCAAGACTCACGGTGTCCTTCGACGAGATCCGTCCAGCCAACGGCGATTTGAATGAAGGGAAGATGCCGGTCGGCTGACGGTACCATGCTGTTCGAAGATCTGACGCCATCGGTAGCAACTTCGCTTTGAAACTTAAAGGAGTTGACAGATATCGTCGAGAGTCCAGCCAAGGCCCAGCAGTCCGGTGCACATTCCTTGACGAGTCACATCGCTAATCTTTCTGTCGACCATGGCTGCAGAAAGGGCAGATTTCTTGGGCGTCTTCCCTGCCAGTGAGGCAGCCGGCGTAAAATTCCCTTTTTGTCCGGCGAAGAAGAAAAAATCACACGATTGCCATATGTTCCGCAGGTTAGCCGCGTCACTAAGATGCGGCGACCAATCTCGCAAATCCCACGCACTTAGTAATAAGTTTCGAACCATCGTAAATTCGTGGTGCCGGTTAAGGCTCGGACTGCTTAATCCAGCACCAAGAACCATGAGGCGCCGCCACAGCATCAATCCAAGTACCCAAACTTGCTGGCCGAGACCATACTCAATCGCCAATGAAACATACATATAGAGAAAGCTGTGCTTAATCTTATTTACAGTTGAATAAGTAAGCCGAACTCTCTGAATGTTAGGCACTCCCACCGCCTGCCTCTCCTGCAGCCTCTCTGCCACTGAGTCGTAACTTGAAGATAAGTTTGTCGATTCCATGTGCATCCAAACACACCGCAACTCCCCGGCACCATACTGCTGTCCCATGCAACTGTGCCCTGTTCCCCGCGTGGTTCAGGCCCTGTTGCCTAAAGATACTCCACAAACTTCGTCAATACGTTCCCCAAAGCATACTCCCGAAAACCATACTAGTGTGTCAGCAGAGGACACCCATGCGGTATGCTCTGTTAAATTGGCACCGACACCTATGGTTCTGATGTCTGCAACTTTCACTTTTGAAGTTAGCCTCGCGGGACCGACCCCTATATTACCAGGAGATGATCAACCGCTGGTGCCAGTCTCTGTTGAAGAGAGAATCCGCAAGACAGACGCTTGAAGAAGCGAAAGAGGAATTCGATGACTATGCGAGCGACATCATCGAGATCATTGGCCGACCAACCTACTCACACTTCCTTAATTTGTATCTCGCCGCTCTGACTACCAGCACTCCCAGTCGCAGATAAGGTTGCATGAATCTATCATGATAGATTTGCGCATTACTTACACCAATATACCAGAAATCGATTCACAAGCCGCATAAGCGCCATGTGTTCATATTGTGTCTCCGAACTTTTTTCAGTAGTTTGTACTAGTCAAAGCATGTTGTTGTATAACATTTCCCCTTCACTGATCTGCTGACGCTTCGCAGTGTACTACTTTCGTGGATTTACTTACGTAGTGGCGTTACTAAATTTCCTTTGTTTGGTGTATCTTGTAGGTTGTGTTCCCATATTTATTATTTTATGCTGGGAGATTCTTAGAAAGGGAAATCACGCGCGTGAACTTAGACATGAATCTAAGTCTTGATAATTGGAAAAGTTTACGTACATGCTACAGTTGATCATTTGATTGATGCTCTGTGATGTTTCGTTGGAGGTCCATAGTCATTAATTCATTGGTCAGTGCCGCATCCATAATCTCATGCCTTTCGTCCCGCTTTGAATGCCCATTCACGGCACAAGACCTATCCTGGACTCATCAATGATCGTGCTCCGAGTCGGAGTGAGAGTTGAGGAGAACAAGAGTGAGGCTGCCTATAATATGATTGCGAATGGCTGAGCCTCATCACCCTGAAGCAAACTGTTTTCACATGTCTTAACAACTATTATGAGGGTGCAAAGTGGTCAGTTCCGGGGTCCTGTTCCTGGACCCTTTAGGGTTTCAGGTTTATGGAGGGCGCAATTCTTGCCTGTAATCTTTCGCTCCATTAGGAAATTTTGCCGTGTTTGTTTTTTGAGCTATTCTAGGAAGTATTTTCCTGCGCATGCTGTTGCGCCGCAAGCTTGTCGAACCCCTCTCGAAGCCGCTGCCAACCTCGTCTTATCGATTCCCATTGGCTTTAACAAGAATCATCTTCGGTCCCTGCACGTTATTTATATGGCAGACATTGGTTCGTCAATCTGAATCTGGTTGTCGTCTTGCATTCGAGCTGACCGTCCACATAGTTGGGCTGCCGGGGGGTATACGTGTGGTTACCAGTGTTAGTGAGCATGTCTCCACGACGGAGCATTGGATCTCCTTTGCCGCGCTCAGGCAGGATTTTGATTTTCAGGGAATTTGTTCCCAGCAGGTCGATCCCGGATTGTTGTATCCGCGCGGTCCTCGATTGTCGGTTATTGTACCGAATGTTGCAGGTTAATCGCGCGCAAGTCTGCGCTTACCTTGTACACCGAATGCGAATCCAATTGGCCACGTATGTTCCGAACGTGAATGCGTTGTTATCCGCGTTGGATGATTCGGGCGCAGTCGTTGGAGGTGGGGCTGCCCTGCATCTCACTCTCGCCGAACGTAACGCTGCGGAGAGCGCATACGGTCAACGTCTACGTGCCGCAGGGAGCAGAGCAGCTATTCGTCGCATACTTGGTATGACAAGGACTTGCGATACACTCCAGCCGTCAAATAGGGAATCATGGGGCTAAAATCATCAAAAATTACAACTACAACGGACAAACCATCAAGATGATCGTCTCCTGTTCCAATAGCCCTTTCTTCCCAATCGTACACGCGCAATCGACTTTGCTAATGACGTATTACACCTCGACGACCCTTTTCTTGGCATATCCCACCTTGACGCTCCAGCGACGAGGGATCGCTAATCCGTTGAGCGCGCACCGGGAAGATCCGAGGAGGTGGCGATGTCACGTGCCTTCGACGAGCGTAGAATGCGGTTTCCGTTTACAAACAAGTCTCCAATCAAGGACGTCGGATATCTTGCACGATCTAATCACCCATACTTGTTATAGAAGTGCGTGGTGCGCTATGAAAAACCGGACATCCAACGATCGCGGTACCTTCTCATTCAGTCTTGATGATAATCGCACGGAAACGCGTGGAACAGGAGATGAGTCGTACAATGGAGATTAGGCGGATTCCAGGGGGTGCCAATTAAGTACGTACGCGTACGAAACCTCGTTCGCGAAAATGCTCTCCGCACGGTAAACATTTCGTAATTTCTTCGATTCTTCAACAGAATGGACTTCGCATGTAGCAGAACGGACATTACAGTTTCATTGAATATTTACGTAGCTATAGGACGTATTATTGGACAATACGCCACGGACTACGAGTACACATATGTTTACACATAAACTGTCCTGCGACGCGATTAAAGAAACTGAACGTTGAGGTTGAGACGTTGAGACATGTCCTACGAAAGAAATGGCGTGGTACGAAATGACGACAGCATGCCGAAGAGGATCGATGATCTCTGGCACCGCTTCGGACGGCTCGGAGGAGAAACCCGCTTCGGGGTATGTACTCAACGTTACTCCCAATTACTATTTTCCCACAATCGAAACTATCGTTCGTTCAAATCGCGAACCCACTTCTCTCATCAATCAATCCGTGGGTTAAATATCCATCCGACCGATACTGCCATCGCCTCGCTGTCTGGAAGCACGCCTGTCACTCAAACAAAACGATCTCGGAATGGGACCAAGACTCGGGGGGCGATATCGACGAGTGTGAGTATCTAACGTGCTGATCCTCTGCAAATCTGATACTCGAGATGACTCGCGACGCGACGACCGCCGATCGGCGCAAAAACTTACGATGGCAACCGACGTAGTATGCAACGACACCACGACAGGACAGTAGCTTACGCGCTTTCTCTACAGGAAACAGCGTGAACGTTGCTGCTGCATGCCCTCTCTCAAAGGCAGGGTGATAGGTCGCGAAAACATCGAGAGCACTCCACCTACACGAATCGTGAACATCACATCAGCGGTCCCGACGACCGAACACGACGACGAATGTGATTTGTACATTTGTACATTTGTCGTTCCGGAACCGTACACGTGACAAGCACACAGTGTAAGCACTGACTACCGTGCCTTTCTTATTCGGGGGGTTATTGACGTATTACACACCGTCCCCCCTTCTGAGTCATCGTAAAACTGAGGGGATGACGAATCTTAGGGGAGTGTCCTTCAAGTTGGATAGTATATAATGCCACACCTACAACGTTACAGGGTGCTAGTCTCCCTCTCCTCTCAATTCCTCCCAGCTCGTTTCATCATGGTTAAACGCGACCAGCATGCTATGGAGAACAAAACCGAAGCAGGTGGTAAACGAATCAAGTAAGTACTTAGGCGCAATACGGATTCCAACTCGTCCTCACCTCCGTGTATAGAGTTATGACCCCTAGAGCGGAAGACCAAGACTCTGCCTCGCCTGCTACTCACTCAGGGAGGTACGTTTTCACCTTTGACTGGAGTACACGGAGGGAGTCATTTACATTCCCGCAATGACAGCCACGACTCCTCTCAGACTACGATGAGTACGACTGCTCAGTCGTCATCCAGAAACGGACCTTCCCGCGGAAAGTCGACGGAATGTCCATCCGAAACGTTCGCAGTAGCGGATACAAAGGCTGCGATTCCGGACGGTGACGTCGTAGCGCGTAAACAACAAAGTAAGGTGACGTCCTCCAGACATACTCATTCCGCCACATCCGGCCATCTCGAACTCTGTCAAATCGGTCATCCCCCGACGTACGTGCAACTTACTGGATGACATACAAATAAAAACGTACGGAGACGTTATGAGAAAGTGAGTAGCCTCGACAATCCCCCATCTCTGGATGCGATTTAATCGACATTCGTTTAGGCGCCCAAAAGACTTATCGGAATACGTGAACGAAGGCGCGAATACCTAGCCAAAACATTGCCGACCGCCACTTGGGGGACGTATACGCCTGGCGCGGATCACCGAAAAGCTATGTGTAATCCCGTCACGGACAAATCTATCGTCATATGGATCGTCGGACACATTATGTCTGTCTGGTTCGCGAAGAACTTGCCCAACGTCAAGGATCCATTACGGTACTGCCGCTGTCTTCCGAACGTGCAAAGCAATGCAGTTCGATTGCGGGGCTGTCTAACAACATCCCCAATGGTATGTACCGTCGCGCAACTCAGTTCAATACTCAAAACCGCGCATAGCTTCCCCCGAAGATACTGTAAACGCTATCCGGGCGATCACGTGGCAGGTAGCGGCAACGGGGTCCAGTGATGCCCGTAGGGCCGTTGTATTTACGGATGGCCGGCGCTTTTTCTGTCTGTCATTTGAGGCTCCTTTAGGAAATGCTTGGTCGTGTTTTTTTTTGGAGCTCCTTTAGGAGGTCTTTTCTTGCTCACGCTTAATGTGACGTTTGGCTGCCGTGTTTTTGCGCCGCCTTTTCGAGCCCCTCTTGAAGCCGACCTCTTCTTGTTGGTCTCTTTCAGCATTTAGAATCATCATCTTCGGTCCCTGCGCGGTCTTTACATGGCAGATAATGGTGCGTCAAACTGAGTCTCGTTGTCGCCTTGCATTCGAGCTGACTGTGAACGCAGTTGGCCTGCCGGGGGGTATACGTGTGGTTGTTGGTGAGAATGTCTCCACGACGGAGCCTCGCTTAGGCAGGACTTTGATTTTGAGGGAATTTGTTCCCAGTAGGTTTATCCCGGATTGTTGTATCCGGCGATGTTGTGTACGGCTCACGGGCTTGCCGGTAGCGCGCGCGATAAGGTTCAATGGCTTCGAGATAGGCTCTCCGGTTGCCTGGACCTGATTTTGTTTGTTCGCCGTTGGTTTTGGAGTTTCAGTTGCGCAAGCGTGCGCGCCGTGATGTTTATGGCATGCAGGTATTTTTAACGCCCGCTTCATCGTGTGACGTAGACCGCCAGGACGTGCGTGATCAGGATGCTTTGCGTGCACGGCGGAGCTCGTAAGCGAACGAATCGGAGCATGCTCGGCGAAGTCGATTGGATCTGGATTTGCGACGGCACCGCGAACACCAACAGGCGTTGAATGTGTCCGCCGTTCGCAGCGCGGGATTTGACGCCTCCGATGATTACATTTTTGATGACGGTGTTTTTCCTGATAAACGTACCTGGGAAGACAAGGTGGCGATCGTTGCCGAATGGCAGAAGGGTGTTTCTCGGGATGCAAACCGGATTGTGGTCTGCGCTGTGTGCTCCTTCTCCTGCCGTCCCGACGAGATCGAGGTTGTGGCCGGCGATCGTATCGACTTTACGCTGCTACAGAATACCTGTGTTCCTCCGCACGCTATGCCTCGTTCGTACAATCTGTACGTGTACGATAATGCCATCTTGCATGCTGTTGGGTTGCTCGACACTGAGCGCAAGGGTGACGTTCAGCTGTGTAATCGTTGCAAACACTGCTTGTTGGGTCGCGAGCCCCGACAGCCGAGGTTTGCACTCGCAATTTTTATATATTATGGTCATGATGCCTTGCCACCCGAAGTCGGCGTCGATTTTGCGTTGTCACCTCTCCTTTTGAGCGAACGCTGATTTCGCGCTGTCGGTCGTCGAGGTGGTTATGTTCCGGAGGAGAGCTCTCAGCTGTTCAGTCGGGGTAACGTGGCCATTTTCCCTGAAGAGCCCACTGAGTTGCGCAACGTTTTGCCGCCTGATCGTGATGACGTCCGAGATTCGGTGTGCGTCGTTTCCACAGGTGGGAATGCACGGCCGACGGCCGAAACACTTTGCCGCTTTCCACCGGTGTTGGTGTTGAAAAGCCGAGTTGAGCGAATGATCCAATTTTTGATCGAGTATAACGAGTGTGGTATATACGGATGATGTACAGTTCAGTTCCGCCAACATGAATGACTTGATCGAACGGTCCGACGACGCGGATGCCGCTGGTTACCTCAGACACATGCAAATTACCCATACACGGCCCGGGGAGGTTGTCGATGATGCCGCCGAGTGGAACACGCTGCACGGGCAGATGGTGATGGAGAACGTGGGGTACACTATGGGTGACCATTCCGCTCGCAGTCGATCGACCATGAAGGCCACCACGCTTTGGACGCTCAGAAGCGTTTCCTTCATTCGCATTCTGGGAGGCGATTCGTGAGTGATTCGCATCCGGGTTTCATGTCGCCGTACTTGTTCCCCTCATTTGGATCCCTGGGGAATAGGTGGCTTCAAACATCCTAAGCGTACTGCCTCTCAGCGAATATCCTTCGAGACGCAGGTTAGATACTTATTGAAACAATATTGTTCACCCTTCGTTCGTGATCCAACGTTCGCTTTCGTTTGTTGGAATATCATCTAGAAGCGTGCATCTAGTATGCACAGCACGTTCTGTGTTAAATCTGATTCGCACCAAGCGTTGAAGGAAAAGCTATACGACTTGGCTCCGTGTATGACCAGGATCGCTGAGAAATGGTCAAAGGATCCGTTTGCTACGGCCGCGGACGAGAGTGAACGTGAGACGATGCGATTGTTGAACGTTGAACGTTGAGTCAGATTAGTTTGACGTCCAAAAATCTGCGCGGCAGCGATGGATACAAGCAGTGTCGTCGAAACGAGATTCGTTCGTTACTAAGGATGTTCGGAACACCTGCTTTATTTATCACATTAAACCCGCATGACACTTCCTCCGTTTTGTTGGCATACTATGCCGGGTTGTCAACGGAACAGTGGCAGGGAATGAGTTCCTACGAACGTTCTGCGTTCGTTGCAAGCCATCCGGATGCCGCTGCGAAAGCTTTTGATCGACAGATTATGCTTTTCGTCACAAAGGTCCTTAAATATGGTGGTGACGAGTCGCGGTTTGTTCGCAAGACGATTGACTGAGTCTCGTCGTCCAATATCGTCTCGGGACGAACATCGCCATTCATTCTCATCCGACAATTACCGTCTGTACGCTCTTCCCCACCTCGCAGATACTTGTACCATGTATGATACGGTGTGCTCATGCCAGTTGCAGGTGACTGCTAAACGCGTTACAAAGTCCGCGTACGCTGCCCGAAAGCAATCCACACTCATTTCAGTAACATTGGGAGGCGTTTGAAGTCTAGGATCATCTTCGTTCCGCGTCGGTAGTGGTGGCCGCCCCACGCTTGTGTCCGTTGCGTGTCCCTCCGACACATCCAGTTCACATTTTATGATATCCTCGATCCAATTGAACACATCCAACTTGAAGAGATTGTGGGAGATCATGCGATCACGCAACTTTTGAGGAGACGAATTGCCTGCGAGCCAAATCAGCATCTGACAATGTAACGTCCCCCTCCCTTGAGCCTCCACCATGCCATAAGGAGGCTAACGGGGGTGTGCCACCGACGGATGAAAATGACGATACTCTCGACAGTAGTTAGTCACAGTCCATGGATTTCACTCTAAAAACTTCTCTCGACGAGTTAACATTGTGCAGTGATGTGTATGATTATTGTTTCCGTCCCTCCGGCGGCGATTTCGACCGTCTCACTTTATGGGATTTTGCTGAAAGAACGGTTCGGATTCCCAAAAGAAAAGTGCAGCTCGACCGCGAGGAAGAGGGTCACGTTGATGACGTTCTCGCTAACGAGGATCCCGAGTACGACAGACATGCTAGTAGGGGAGCCTTCGCGAGCCAAACACACCCACAATACGAAACGCATGACCTACATCTTCGAAGTAGTCGAAAAGTGCCTGTCTTGATCGGGCACAGTTTACCTCGTCGGGATAAGTCGCCAGAAGACGAGGCTGCTTTCTGCCGCACGATGTTGATCCTGTTTGTGCCCTGGCGACAGCTTAGCGATATGTTGAGTGCCAGAGGGTCCTGGATTGATGCGTTCTCACGGACTGTCGCCTGTCAGGTTATTCAAGTTCTGAATATGGACGTAGAACTCCGAATGCAAGGATGCCAGAAACACTTACAGCGATTTAAAAAGCGAATCGCCACAGCGGTGCGACGTTCGACGTGCCTGCCAATATGTTGCATACGGAGTTATCGGCGGACGATCTACTAGGTGGTAGCCTGGAGGTCTTTTCATTCAACGATGATGGTGGTACTGACACCACTATATTCGACGACTTGTATGACGCTGATAGGACGACGAACACACGATATCAGAGTTGACTCGGCAATTTTTGATTGATGCGGATTGGAAAGGAAAAGGGAAATGGCCGCAGCACAACACAGTCACTCTTTTGAAACCTGAACTCGAATCGGACTTATACGTTCTCTCGAACATCATGCGCCTCGAAAGGTTGGCGAAAAGACCGTGCGTTACAGATGGGATTATGAGGGTGCAAAGTGGTCAGTTCCTCCTGTTGTATTTGTTTGTGCCCAAGAGCGTGTGGAAGCGGAAGATGTTGATCAAATAAATGTGCAGTGTCAATTTATTTTTTCTTTCGATCACTTGTCAGATTACTCCCTAGAGTCAGGGACTTGGCGTAAGTGCGCCGCTACCATACCATACCTATGTCTACGAAGTTGAACGGGCGAAGCTTTTGAGGAGACGCAAAAATTCTCGCATAGATGCGGATAGCTTACATAAAGGAGTCGGGGATTAAACCTAGTTGTGTGACTCAGGTTCTGTGCGAATTTGGGACGCCCCGACTCTCGGAAGAACTTCAAGTTACCAATGAACTTACCAATCAAATTCGAAGCTCCCTTGAAATACGATTCAAAGGTGTTCACCGAATCCTTCAGACGTCCAATGACCTACGGGAATCGGTAGATGGGGATCGATCATTCAACGAGCCGGCTTCGAGCTCCTCCTTCGCCCTCAACCCCAAGTACCGCTTCAGTTCTACGTTCTATTCTTCAGCCATACGCTCACACTTTCCAGGGATGGAGACACAAAATATAGCTGAACATCCAAGAGAAATTTGGCCGCTTCAGGATCCTTATCATTGGGCAGGCGAATGCTGGTAAGAGGACCATGCTTTGCGCGATCTGTAACTCCGGAGGCCTATGATGGAAAGGGCAGCAAGGTGCGAGCATGGTTTGATACTTATGGATGAGTGGTATCGACCTGACCCGAGTTAAGGATCCGAGCATCGCTACATATTGGACCCAGACTCCATGAGGTACGTTTTGATCAATGAATGTTACTAGCGCGGAATGTACAATATCGAGAACGAATTGATCCTCTGGAAAAACGACAGGTTAGTCTTTTGTGACTTACGAGGCTTCGAAGCCGATTCTGAAGATAGATTCTAACGAGATATCAAAGGAGTTTATTGCTGATCGTGCAAACCCATCGTTTCTCAAGAAACGCATTCCTGCCATCTGGTATTTTTTCTTGAGCAGTGTCGGAAGTAGTCGTTGACTAGCGATTACATTGTACAGGTACTACTACATCACAATCATACGAACTTGAGCGAGCAATCCAACGTCGTGAGGGCAGGTTTTGGATGAACGTGATGTGAAAAAAACGAATTTGTTCCCTTTGCAGATTCAAAGGAGGTTCTTCAGTACGCATGCCGTCGTTCGTTCTTATCTACCATTCTCTCAACAAATTGATAGGACGATCAATCCTGCAACCGAGGATGTCATTTGCTCTGTTTTCGCGGGTAAAATTCCCATTCACTACCCGGAACATCCGAGTCTGATTGCGCTGCCTCCTGTGTGGTGAAACTAAAGGGTCTGAAAAAGACATCGACATCGCCGTTGCAGCCGCCCGCAACGCATTCAACACTACCTGGGAAAAAATGTCACGGGTTTCGAGCGGTCTCGCTTGCTGAACAAGCTCGCAGACCTTATCGAAAGAGACCAGTAGATCCTCGCCGAAGTCGATAGCTTGAACAACGGAAAACCGGTAAAGATAGCCAGGTAATAATGTAGGTCTCGCCTGAATCTAGATATCTTTGACACATGTTTTCAGGGACTTCGATATTGGTGATACCGTCCATTGCCTGCGTTACTACGCCGGATGGGCGGACAAAATTACTGGACAGGTAACCATTCCACATTTACGATGACCTTGGCTCTCACTGCTCTCAACCCTTATCAGACTATTGAAGTTGACAACAAAAGGAAACTCGCGTTCACCAAACACGATACAATTGGTGTTTGCGGTCAAATGTAAGTGATGACCTTTAACCTACATCGGCACCCCGTTGATGTAGTACAGCATCCCTTGGAATTACCCAATCAATATGTGGTAGGATCCACTCATTGAACAGGAATGACATGATCATCTAATCCACATCAGGGCCTGGAAAGTAGCCCCCGCGCTTGCGTGTGGATGTACGATCGTTATGAAACCTTCTGAATTGACTCCACTCACAGCCACTGATGTTGTCTCAACTTATCGTCGAGACTGCCAACCCTTGTTGCCGTTATGTAATCATTAATTTCATGATGGAATGATTCCCACCTGGTGTGGTCAACACAGTTCCCTCCCTGGGACTCGTTCGGCGGTGGTGCGACGCTTTCGGCGCATTGTGATGTTGATAAAGTAGCGTTCACCGGATCTACTGTGACTGGTCGTAAAATCAAGGAGTCTGCTGCAAAGAGTAATTTGAAAAAGGTTCGTTTTACATGCTACTCCCGCGAGGCAATAGGTATCAGACTGGGTATTCCATATCCTTAGGTATCGCTGGAGCTCGGCGGAAAGTCTCCGCAC
>JBBPPI010000089.1:0-31382 GCA_038091915.1 Leccinum griseonigrum | reverse complement strand
GGTCGTTGTCGTTGGGGACGGGGATGGCGAAGGTGGTAGACAAGACGGGGATGGGTATGGGGACACACAGGACGACGGCGATGGTATCGTCGTCGTGAGATGGGGAGAGGGAGGGGGAGGGGGAGGGGAGGGCCCGGCATCGATGTCGTTGTCGTTGTCGTGGGACGGGGATGGCGACGGTGGCAGACAGCGACGGTTGTTGTTGTCTTTGCTGTTGTCGTCATGGTAAGATGATGAGGGCGGGGGCAAGGACGGCCATCGTCGTGTCATTTTCGTTTTCGTCTCGTTGTCGTTCCCCTCGCTATCGATACGCGTCGTTCGTCACCTGCCGTCCTCGTCGTGTCATCTTCGTTGTCCCTCTGCCCGCAGTGTCATTGAGTCATCTTCATCGTCCTCTCTAGGGTTTTTGTCATCCCATTGTGGCACGTCGTCGGTATATGACGTCGTCGTCCTCTCATGACGCGCCGTCGCGGTACTATTTGTCCGTCGTCCGAGTCATCGTTGTCGCTTTGTGGCAGGGTTTCACTTTCCCACGATTTATGGGTGCAGTAAAACCGCAAGCAAGGTTACCTCGTGTAGATAAGTTCGCTCGGATGTGTGGTAAATACTCAGCGCTCAGCTTGAACATGCTTTTAATAAATTAATAAATTAATAAATTCAGAATCCTCTACTAATTTTTTTTAACTCATGTATGCTTTACCTGGTTACCATGTAACAAGACATAACAAGGTCTCTGCCAAGTGATTACGATGGCGGAAATGTGTACATTGAGGACGCTAATCTGATTGTGATGTGAATTACCTGCTGCGTACTAATCATTGAAGTAGTCACTAGTTCCGGTTGGTCTTGGTGAAGGTATGAGTACTTGCGCCGCGCGATGAGCAAAGTTCGAATCGCACAAGTGAAAGCGGCGATTTCCGGTAAGGGGGTTTACACTTTCTCACGAATGTCACAAACCTTGTCAAGCAAGGTGATTTGAACAAGTCTACAGCACTAAGTACTATGTACGATATGTACTACTAACAATACATCGTCCTTTGTACAAGTAGTACAGTAGAATGCATGATTCACCATATTATAATTTCAACGTGTTGTTAATCCAATTGCACATCGAAGGTGGATGATGGTATGCGAGGCTCGGAAGCACCGTGCGCATCTATCGCGAGGCTTGTTAATTTATAGTCGTAATATGAACACAGAGGCGAGTCACTCACTGTAGGCGGAAGTGGGCAGTCGAATGGAATGACTCGGATCCTCGCGCATCGCGCACTCAAAGGCGACAGGTATACCACTCTTTCGAATCGTAAAACGTACACGTCCAAGGAGACTATCCGCTGTACGCAGTTCCTCTTGTGCTTTCTCCAGTACGAGGCGATTGTATTGAAGGGTTAACGTATTGCGGTGAATGATTTGAAGAACGAGGTTCTTTCGCGTGAGCCGTACTTGTCGATCAGCGCGTGCGGTCGCTAGTAACAAATATGCTTCTGCAGGATCGTTCGGCGGAGGTACGATGGTATTCGGTTCCTGTAATTCCTTCTCAAAACTCATTTCTGAGTTATATGATTTGCAGTTCAAGAGGTACTTACCTGTATGTTTGCGTCCGACATCGCATCCCTGCTATCTTCAAAATCGTCGTCATATTCTGCACCGCCGTCTGGTGAAAAAGAGTGCTCCGAGGGACTGGGGTACCGATCCGAGCCCGTCATGTATATGTGGGAGATGGTGTTGTCATGCAAGTGAGTATTGAACGGTGAAATGTGAAATAAATCATCTGTCCCATGCTTCGGGGGAGATCCTTTATGTGCCTTGCTACTAGGAGAGCGGGTTGCCTGAGCATCGCCGAGCGGGGTGGCCATCGCGATTGTGACTGGTTGAAGTGTAAAAGGCTGTACGTCAGCGTCATGCGACTACAAGCGAAGTTTTACCTTGATGTTTCCTAGTTAGTACTTGAATTACCTTCGTAACGATCCTTATTCTCTCGCAAGATGCCCCGGGCAAAAACCAATCGCGGCGATCCGAAAACGATTAGTTGTCCCCAATGCGGGAAGAAATTCCGTACCGAAACCAACGTACTTCAACATATGAACCAGCCGATGGGCTCTTGCGGTTCTGCGGTTCGGAGCTGGCACGAGGAATGTGCTGATTGGTTCTCTCGACCTGAACAACCGCCTCTTGAAAGCGTGCCTGGCCCATCTTCCAACTCGCAAGTTCGCTCACCAGGTGCTGACGGGAATGGTGCAGAATTTGACAATGACTGGGTGCCGAATCCTGCATCACCAGGAGCAACCGACATGTCAGATTTCGCGATGGATACCCAAGAACAGGCCGACACGGCCCCCACCAACAGATTTGTAGAGAATTACGAAGGTTGTAGCGAGGTATTTGCCGGTGGAAAGACGTTCATGGACGAATTCCGCGATGATCAATATGCTGACGAGAGACGGCAAAGTTTATACTTTCCTTTCGCATCGCGTAGAGAGTGGCAATTTGCGTCATGGTTGCTACGTTCAAGGTTGAGCCTAACTGCCATCGACTCGTTGCTGGCGCTGGACATCGTGCGTCGGTTTCTCTTATTTTTGTTTTCGTGTGGGGGAGCTCATTATTCTTCAGCTCCGGGACATCCCTCTCTCTTTTCGCAACGGGAAGCAGCTCCGCTCTCGAGCAGAAGTCCTCCCCTCCGGTCCAGCTTGGTTATGTGAAGAAATCAAGCCGGAAAGTCCTACGAAACAACCCGTCCGACTCTTCTATCGCCAGCCGCTCGAATGCATCCAGTCGCTCCTCAGCCACCCGCTACTCGCTCCCCACATCTCTTTCGTTCCGCGTAAAGTCTGGACATCCGCGGCCAAGATATGCCGCATCTACGACGAATGGTTGAGTGGGGACCGGGCTTGGAACATTCAGGTAACAAGTTCAATTCAATTCGTTTAATATTGATCTAACTCACCTCGCAGCGTGCTCTTCCCGTTGGAGCAACCACCTTGGGCGTGGTTTTTGCATCAGATAAGACTAATATTTCGGTCATAACAGGCAATCGTATGGCCTACCCAGTACTCATCAGTCTTGCAAACATCGACGCAAATATACGCAGCAAGACCTCGCTTCACGGCTACTTACTCCTCGCCCTCCTCCCTATCCCCAAATTTCTCCACAAGGACACTCGCGTCCGTGGACTGTTGAAGGACCGACTCTTCCATCAAGCGCTCAACCTCGTCCTTGCGCCTGTCAAGACTGCAGCCACCGTGGGGGTCATGATGAACGACCCGGTAGGAAATCTACGGTATTGTTACACACCGATAGCGTCATGGATCGCAGACACACCGGAGGAGTGCCTCATTGCCGGCACCGGTCCGAAGGCATCCCCAGTCACTACGGCCACGTCTAAGCAGTTCGGTGACCCGTTCCGTCACCCTCCACGTAGTAACCAAATCACTCTTTCAGCCATTCAAGCCGCGTGTCTCGAATGTGATCCCTCGGATTACACGCACTTTGTGAAGGTCATCAGACGTTTCGGTCTGAATGGTGTCGTCGACCTTTTCTGGCAAGACTGGCCGCTTTCTGAACCCTGCGACTTCATTACTCCCGAATGCCTTCACCATTTCCACCGCTTCGCCTGGGACCATGACATCAAGTGGTGCCTTAGTGCGACCGGAGCGACCGAACTGGACTTCCGTATCTCTTTGATTCAAACACCCGTCGGATACCGTGCATTCGAGGACGGTATATCAACGTTGAAGCAAGTCACGGGACGCGATCACCGCGCCGTTCAACGGTATATCGTCGGCGTCATTGCTGGCTCGGTCCCGCGTCGTTTTCTTATAGCTATACGTTCACTCATCGATTTTCGCTACTTGGCCCAGGCGCCAATGTTCACAGATGATTCACTTATCAACGTCTCAAAAGCACTTCAAGATTTCCACGACCATAAAGACTCTATCATACAGGCTGGCGCGCGGAGGGATTCTTGGGAAATTCCCAAATTAGAATTGCTTCAAAGTGTTGTCCCGAGCATCCCCCTTTCAGGAGCGGTCATGCAATGGTCCGCAGACCCGACGGAACATGCTCATGTGCAAGAGATCAAAGTTCCGGCTCGAGCTGGCAATAACCGCGACTACTACAACCAGATCGCGCGCCACCTTGACCGTGCGGAGAAGTGCCTTCGTTTCGACATTGCCACGTACATGGAGTCTCGAGCGGACAACACCGATCTACAAGACTTTTATAAGGAGGAGGCTTTCGAACAAGATGATGAGCACGAATCAAATTCGGAAGACGACGCTTCCTTTCTAGCCACCACCCGA
This sequence comes from Leccinum griseonigrum, assembly GCA_038091915.1. Classification (NCBI taxonomy): domain Eukaryota; kingdom Fungi; phylum Basidiomycota; class Agaricomycetes; order Boletales; family Boletaceae; genus Leccinum; species Leccinum griseonigrum. Next base: position 27,084 of record JBBPPI010000089.1, on the reverse strand, counting down.
CCTACCATCAACTACTTCACGATTGCCGATGCACTTGCACGCGGCAACATCCCCAACGCCTTAAAGCCATACCGCACCCTGTCGACTACCACCACCGCTTTCCACCTTGCCAGCAAACCATCGTTAAGACTCAGCGTAGACGAAGCAGCCGATATGTTCAAGCTTCCGGACCTCCGTGCGGCTCTGGCGGAATACTTAGATCGCCTCCAAAACGGAACACCTTATACTGTGTCTGGGGTGAGGAGTGGGCAAAACCATACATTACCGTTTGATCGCCTTCAAATCTGGTTCAAAGTGCGTGTCCAGCAGATGCAGTACTACGACGAGCATGCTCCTGATGCTCCCCAAACCCTCCGCACCATACCCCCTTCCGCTGCTAACCCACACGGCGTGTACGATTCCGTTATCATCAACGCGGATTCGGATAGCGATTGGCCAAGACGAGGTATAGAGGGTATGTTCTGACACATTATACTCGCGTATCTACTGACTCGAATCATTATTATCGCGCAGGCCATACAGTCGCACAAGTTCGTTTAATATTCCGCCCATTACACTCGTACCACTGGGCCGTTTATGTCCAGCACTTCAACACTGTCCCGCAGCAAAGAAACACAAGCAACATCAACGCCGGAACTGGAATGCACATGATACGGCGCGCAGTCCGGCCCGACGGGAGCAGAATAGGGCACGTGGTACCCTTGACGCAGATACGTTCACCAGCCCATCTGATTCCGCATTTCGATAAGGAGGCACATCCCCGATTAACAAACCTGAGTAGCTACGAGCTTTCGTCAGACTTTTGGTTGAATAAATACTGGTCGAAGGAGTTTTATTATGCAGTTTCAAGTTCCCCCTTTGCTATTACTCATTCGTAGTCATGTGCAAGTATGTAACGTGTTCCTCATTTAATTCGTCAGTGATAGGATCGATCCGGATTCTGATCGATACGATAAAGCTCTCGCGATTCAACGTTCCCACCTTATCCAGATGGTTCGTTAGCACCAACATGTCGAACATGTCGGAGGACCCGTTCAGTATTCTGTGTGACCCATTGAAGGTACTGCCTTAACTTTATAACCGAATATGGCCACAATCAACAATCAACTTTTTTTCAGCCGCTAACTTCCCATGCGACGCCCTACAGTCTAGCCCGTGTGAGTCGTCATCGTATCTGCAGTGGGAGTCACTCATCGAACGTACCCAAGATCCAAAGCCTGGCCCCAGCGTACCGGAAAAAATCAAATTGGTACCGCGAGCGGATGGACCCTCTCGTCAACAACGATACTCGTGGTCTGCACTGGACTCTCAGCCTTATTGAGAGCAGACGCCTGCTTCAGGCAGTCTTCCCCGACGATGCGCTATTCCGAAATACGGCCTCACGCTCCGAACCGCTGAACATGGACAAACTCCTCGACGCTTTACGAACCCGAGGCGTTTATAAAAGCGAGGAGGAAAAAGGCGGCGCTGAGCGTTGGCATCAATTTTCTCCTAGCCGCAGCCAAAAATCCGAGTCGACTACTGCAACGTTTCTCAACAGTGTTCTGAAAGCAACGAAAAAGGTCGTCGGAAAGCCCAACATCGTCCAACGGTTAGTATTTCTGTTCGTCACACCTCCTGTATAATTGACGTAGTGATCAGATCATGGCAAGCGAAAGGCTCCACATTGCCACTCAAAGGCTCGGACGCGAATCGCAAGCCCGACCTCGTACTCCTACCGGTCTCGGTCGCAAAATCATCAAAGGATTTGGACTGGAGAGACGTCGTGGCTTTCGGCGAGATCAAGTACAAGATGGACTCCACCGCAATGAACAAATCTTACACCGAAGCAATGGGGAAAGCCGCCCATCTCCTCTACGCGCAGGACGGAAGGCACTCTACTCAGTTCCTCCGAATCCTAGGACATCACATTATCCTCACGTTCCTCGATCGTGGAGGATCCCTTTCAACTGCACCGTTCGACATCCATGAACACGCTGACGATTTTCTACGCATTCTACTCGGTATATCTACTCTTCCAACGGCCAACCTTGGGTTCGACGAGACACTGTTTTGGGATCACTCCCGGAAGAAGGCATCGGTTACTTGGAAGGGCGACAAGGACAATTCATATATATATCTCGATCGTCTCGTTTTTATCTCTGATTCGCTGCATGGTCGTGGCACAACGGTTTGGGTCGGTTCAATGAAGGATCCCACTGGCCAGAAATCGCGACGACGGGTCGTTATGAAGGACTCATGGGTTGACCCCGTACGGAAATTCACGGAAGGGAACATGTTAGCCAGGCTCAACGATGCAAGTGTGGAAGGCGTACCCCAATTCATACACGAACAACAAGTACAGGGACCGCATCCTTCACGCGCTGGAGTGAAGATAAACTTGTCGACCCACTTTCTTCGTACCCTCCTCTCTCTGTCGTACAACCACCCGTACCAACTTCGCGTCCTCTCACGTCTTGTGACCGAGCCCTTCGGGATATCGATCATGTCTTTCTCTTCCCTCGGCGAGCTCCTGGTTGCGTTTATTGATTATGTATCAAGTACGTCCTGCTTGTTCGTGCTGTACAGTCCGCACCGCTGATGATCCTTAAAGTTCACAAAGACGCGATCATCAAGGCGAAGGTCCTGCACCGGGACATCAGTTTACTAAATCTGCTTCTCGTCTTGTGGGACCCTTCGGGTGATAGCAATCGGCGCTTTGATTTTCTTGACGATCTACCACAGGATACCGGCATCCGTCTGCGAACCAAGATGAAGGCCATCAAGTATCGAGGCCTCCTCGCAGATTGGGGTTACGCCGTCCCACTGGATGTCCCCCATACTCACACCGAGCCCCGTACTCCGCAATCAACGCCTCCCAACACACCCCCAAATTCTCAAGTTGTCTCACCGCGCAGTCTCGGTGAAAACTTCGTCCCCGTTCGTTCTGCTCCGGGTACCAAAGCTCATTCTGAACGCATCGCAGTCTCCAAACTGCGAGTCGAGGACGAAGTCGTACTTTCAATGGGGAGGGATCAATCAGATTCGTCCCAGCCATCAATCGATACAAACCCCCTGTATCGTACTGTATGTTTTTCCCTTCACCAGACGACGAGGGTCTTGCTAATTAAAATTTTCTAGGGGACATGGTCATGGATGGCTGCGGAGCTCGTGATGGCTGGCCCCGGAAAACCAGTCACCCACAGGGCGGATCATGATCTCGAATCGTTATTCTATGTCCTCCTCGGAATCTGCGTCCTGTTTGACGCGCCTCATACCCCAAAACTCGACGACGCTCTTTCGAAATGTTTCGATTTGTATTTTAATACGTTTGAGCCGAGCCTTCAGAAGACAGTGACGATCCAGTCCGAGCTAGGCTGGTCGTTCAACATTCTGCGACACATATCCCCTTACTTTCAACCCCTGATCCCACTCCTGAACACTTTGCGGGCACGGATTATCCTGCCGATGCGTTTCGTAGGCGGCTCGTTCCACACCAACGTCGATCCAATCACACACGACGAGATGAGTAAGCTTCTCGTCGAAGCATTGTGTAACGTCGACGACAAAGGCTGGGTTTGGACCCAGCCAGCTTACAATTCACCTCCGGCTGAATTTAGCATCACCGCACCATCAGATCAGTCTGATGATTCGGATGATTCTTCAGAACTGTCGGACGCGAGCGGAGATCGCACCCCCCCACGGATGCCACGCCCGCCCTCCCTCCGCCAAATCAGCGGACCCGGTTTCGCTTCAAGTTCCGGCAGTACTCGCAGGCCACTGTCGGATGATGCGGAATATTCTGACCCAGGGGCTCGGGCTGCAAAACGTCTACGACCTACACCTCCGAGTCCCATCTGCCACGTTGTAACCGAACCGCCGCCTGCACCGACTGGTCGCGTAACTCGCCGATTCGCAGCCACTGCGCCCTCCGAGATCATTTTTTCTGAACTCTAGTCGACACACTCGTTATCACCCCTGCCAAGTCTTTACTGGCGCCGATTACCTCCTTTCGTTTTATTATTACATGTGCGATTACTTTTCTTTTCATTTCATCCTTCTCGAGGCAGACTCGAGTCAGTTTGAGTAAGAGTACGGTGATGGGATTATGTATAACGCTGCCTCAGCCTGCCTGTAGTCGTTATTTGTTGTTGTTTGCCTACCCTTTGAATTTCCGAATAACTTATCCGAGCACACGCGGCACGATGGTTAAAAGACCCTGCCTGCCATGGTACAAATTCCCCATCCCAAGTGCCCTTCGCCATCTACTGACGGTGTTGACGTTGCTGTCTCCCACCTTCCGTCATCACTATGCCTCCCAAACGAAAGGCAAGGGACGACGACTTGGGTGCTGAGCCATCTCAGGCCGACCTGAACAAACGAGCTCGAGAAGAGGAGCCTAGTTCTGGTACGTTTCATGGCCACGCTCTTTCGTTACGACTTATCAGACATCTTAAGGTGTGTTTGAGACGGACGAGGCGGTCAGGCGCTCTTCCCGCAGAGGCAAGGGCAGTGGGGGTCAACTCGCGCGGCTGAAAGATTTTGAACGCTTGCAAACCACTCTTGCGCCTAGATCGAAGCGCCTCAGCGATCTCGACGCCGCTACCGAAGGATTCGACTTCAATCCCATGGCTCCCAGTCAACCTACAACCGCTCCTGGGGCTCCGTCCATCCAGCCACGGCCAAAGCCCCGCCTCAAAACCAAAGCTGGAGTTTCGTCCTCCCAGCTGGGCTCGCCGCTGCCGCCGACCATCCAGCCCTCCTTTAGCTTGGCTGCCCCGGGTGAACAATTCGGATTTAGGTTGCCTCCAGTTGGTCAGCGCGAGTTAGATTTATCATCGACCTCGTCTAGACCTCGATCTTCCCGAGGAGGCTCGTTTTTTTCCGCTGGTTCCCATCCTTCCACCGCCCCGACTTCCCGTGCTCACTCTGTCTGTTCATCCCAAGGCGATCTCGACACCCGACGTGGTCATGGACACTCTCCGCACCTCAAACGGCTCGCTGATGCATCTCAGTCCGGTGTGGAAGCCCCTCGGCGTTTTTCCCGAGTGACTGAAGACCTCGCAACACTGCGTATCAACCAACGACACTTGCATCCCCTGTCCCAAGATCAAAGACAGACGGTCGAACTTCTTCCCCAATCGCAAGATCTCGCCCGGCTCGATGGACCCAGTGTCGGTGACGATACCCGTTCTACAACTCCCAACGAAGACGAGAACCTGGAGCAGGACGAAAATGATCTCATCATCGATGAAACCACACCGAGCGATGACGATCGTTTTGCTGAAGCCGTGTTGCGGGGAGGTAAGTACGCACCCATCGTCGGATCCCTTACTAACCAACCGTTATCATCTGGTGCTTTACTAGAGGATCCAGACCAGCAGAGTCAGGACCGCGCCCGTTATCAGCAGAACTACGACGACGTTCGTATGGACGAGACCGCGCCTAACGATAACCATCCTTCTACAGAGTCCTTCCGTCGAGAAAGTAAGTACGCTGATGTCTCTGCTATCTCACTAAAGTTTGGTGTCGTAGATAATTATGCGCGCGAACAGAGCGAGGCTCGCAACCTTTCTGATATTCGACGTAAGTAGCTCACTGCCAGAAACGCATGTTATTGACCAGCCGCTCGGAAGGCTTTGGCCAAGTTGCGTCACAAAACAACCGTAAGTGCAATCGAATTCAAGGACATTGCTATTGTTCTGACTATTAGATCAAGACTCCACAATTATCCGTACCGAGAACGTCGAGCTTGCCCGCCAACAGCGGATACATGAACGAAATGGAATGCGCGAACTTTCCGATACCGAACGTAAGAAACGTCAAGTCAGATAACCGTGTAACTGACAAGTTGTCCCAAGGCTCCATCCAGGCCCCTTCGCGCAGCAACGGTCAGTGCGATTTTTTCGCACAAAGCGTAGCTGATGCCTTGACCACCAGACCGAGGATCTACGGATAGACATACCGAAGGCGTCATGCTTACCCGTCGACGACAAATGCACAGCCAGAGCGAGGCCCGCGATCCCTCTGATACTGAACGTGAGTAATTTATAATTAGATGCTCGTGTTACTGACAATATGTTCGAAAGGTTCTGGTCATGTTCCGTCGCAAAGCCACGGTCAGTACTGTTACATGCAAGGAGCATAGTAGCTAATGCTTTGACCAGATCATGGCTCCAGGAATAACCGCACTGAGGACGTTCTCCTGACGCATCGACAACGAAATCGGGCTCCTCGCCTCCCCAGTAGCTCCCAATTGGCTTCAATTCGGGAGCAGCAATATGCTCAACCTCAAAGCACTACTCGCCCGCCCCCCTCTTCATCACAGCTGTCTGGCACGGCTAACCAGGTACAACGTGCAGTCCCTCCCACCTCTGTTTCATCGCAGCCGTTAGGGACGGTCGTAGCGCCAGTTGCTCCTGCCACAGAAGGTGCTGAGCCTTGGCAAATTCAATTTTACAAACCAGTGGTTCAAGACGTACTCGAACGCTCCAAACAATTTTCTCATTGCGACGCGGCTTCCGTGGATGCATTCCCTGTTCGGAATCATTTCAAGTCGCTCGCCGTCGAATACGTTGAAGAAGCGATTAGCGAAAGGCGAGCACGCGGCCTACCGATTAGCGATGGTAAGTTCCTTGGCATCCCTCACTTTGTACGCTAACGCATCTATTTCAAGGTTGGTGGCCTCACTACACGAATGAGATATGTAGACTGGTAAGCCTAATAGGTCGTCATACCGCAGTACTAAGTCCCCCTTCACAGCTTTGGGAGGACCTCGGGAACTGGCGTTCGGCGCTGAGGAAGAAGGCTCGTGTATACGCTATCCAACGTTACAAATGGGATCCTGAGAACCGCCGCCAAGTAAACTCGGATATCGCGAGGGGACTTCTTGAAGGTCACGGCGAATTCTTGAGGAACGGTGTCGACGAAAATGTAGGTCATATGCACCTCGCTTACCGCATACTTATCCATCCATGGTCAGGGATATACAAACAACCTAGCCCATCCTGCTCTCGCCGGTCTGATCCTTGACTTTTTCTACACAGGTCCTTCGTCTCTCGGCAAACTGTTTCCGGAAGTGTTTGCAGCGGAGGTACCCAGAGTCACTGTTGCTATTGCAGCCACGGCGGTAACATTCGTTTCAGACTTAAATGTCGTCGTGTGCTTACTGTATACTGCACAGCTCAAGGTCGTTCTCGACGAGATCGTGTCGTCGCAAGCCGAAGTCAGTTTCAGGGTCAATACGTATTCGCCAGTTTACTTGGAACTGCTTGGCCTGATGAAGAAGTGTGACACGTCCGCCATTCATGCTGAAAAAACAAGGGCGCTTCGTATGGAGTGGGCTCACCAGGGAAGGTATGTATTTGCCAATCTATCATCTTATCACCCAACACTCATTCGTTTAGCAACTGTACAATGGAGCGCGAGGTTGTTGCTACAGCGTCGACCGGTTTTGACGTCGATCTTGATTGACTCGTGGTTCCTGAATTTGTGACGTTTGTAAATAGTGTGTGTACGTGTCAACGTGATAATGATTAGCAATCTGTGCTATCCGAGATTCTGTCTGATCCCTGGAATGATTAGCAATCTGTGCTATCCGAGATTCTGTCTGATCCCTGGGAGACAACATGATGCCAGTGACAGAACTGTCACAGTCTGTACAGAAGCAGTTACATCTTGACTAGAGCAAAGTATGCTGAGCCTGGGACAGAACTGGGGTAGAGTTGGACAGTCCTTGCCAGTTGGGTACCTTGCTGTGGAAACCCTGGAGGACTAGAGCATTGTCCAGCACTGTCCAGCACTGGACAATAGTAGGTAGATTTACTGATGAACTGCAAACGCGAAATTCTACGCGCCATTCTCGTCAACTTGAATCTTGGGCCTCGGGTGCGTTCGTCGCGATTTATATTATTTCATTTACCCATCCTCAACTCCGCCTCCGAACTCTCGAACCGCCCACCGAAAAGCTCTGTGCACTCTCAGCATGCACACCGGGCCGGTCCTCACCGTCAGATGGGCACACTCGGGAAGATGGTTGGCGAGTGGCAGCGACGACGAGATTATCATGATTTGGGACTTTGACCCGTGTGTATACTTGTGCAACCCTCCGCTGTCTATCCCACTCATGTGTTGTGCCTTTGGAACAGGTCAGGTCGGGGTAAGGTCTTTGGTTCCAACGAGATCAACATCGAAAATTGGAAACCGATGAAACGACTGCCTGGCCATGAAAGCGGTATTTAATCTATGTTTGTGGCATTCATTCCGTGTTCACTCTTTTGCAGATGTGGTCGATATTGCTTGGGCTCCCGAAGACCGCTACCTAGCCTCTGTCGGTTTGGACTCGAGAGTGATGATTTGGTGTGGGTATACTCTCGGTATGTACTCCGACCGTCTTCTTCATTCCTCGTTCTTATTCGGCCATCCTAGAACGGATACGCAAGCTAGATCAGCACAACGGATTCGTCAAGGGTGTCTGTTTCGATCCCGTAGGCGAATTCATGGCCACCCAGTCAGACGACAAGACTGTCAAAATTTGGCGGACAACCGATTGGGGTCTAGAAGCCGAAGTAACAAAACCATTCGTAGACTCGCCTGGCAGCACCTTCTTTCGCCGCCTCAGGTCTGTTCCTGAGCCCCCTTGCATGATTTATCTCACCTCTATCCTAGCTGGTCTCCGGATGGTGCCCACATCACAGCCTCCAACGCTACCAACAACAGGGGATTCGTATTCATTGCTGCTGTCATCACACGAGGTCTTTGGACTTCCGAGATTAGCCTAGTCGGTCACGAGAATACCGTCGAAGTTGCAGTCAGTGCCATTGTCTCTTCCTTTCAGTGCAATCGAGTCACGCTACATTAGAGCTATAACCCACACATCTTTCTGCGTAACCCGACTGCACCCCTTGCAACCTGGAATATATGCTCTGTCGTTGCCCTTGGAGCGGACGATAGATCCATCTCAATTTGGCAGACGAAAACCGCTCGTCCTCTCATCGTCGCTAGGGAATTTTTTGAACGCCACGTCATGGACCTCAGCTGGTGAGTTCCATCAAGAATTTCTTACACCTCTTTGACACACCAAAGGTCCCGGGACGGACTCACTCTCTATGCGCGATCTAGGGACATCGGGCAAGACGTTGTTGCGTCACATCGTATCTTCGCTGAACTAAAAGTGGAGTGAAAGTGCCGTTTATACGAGCGAGACCTAGCTGGCAGATTCGTTGCTGATCGTAGGAATGTGGTGTTCTGGTCTTACTGGACAGAAATTGAACTTTGGGTGTGACACAGCTCGACCACCGTCCGTAGAAGAACGTCGCATTTTGAGACTAGGTTCAAAGCAGCGACTCGTTCGACAGAACCTACCATGGCTTTCTAATTAATGATCTTGTCTGCAATAGAAGTCAACGATTCTGATGAAATGAAACTACAATACCAGCATATATGAGATACGTGCCCGTGGATTGACTTGCCAATTGATTGAAGGCGTCAGTCACGAGTCTTGTTTACAGATGTTTTTCTTGTCCCATCCGATTCCTAGTTCTTCAGGAGTGTCCATTCCAAAATACTTCAACGCGTACAACGTAGCCTGGCCGCCATCATGGCCGAGGCAAGAGAAATCCCCAGCGTCACATCAATATCTGCACCGCTGTCAATATCTTCGCAGATCTCGAAACCGGCGTCGATATCCCGCAAACTCGCAGGTTATGAGTTCTACAGGGAGGTTCTCGGTAGTCCAAAGATGTCGTTGCACCTATGGTTGACCAGAGCGAACTGGTGTGTTTGTCATCCTGACCTTGCTTTGTCGCGGAACTAACACGGGGTTGATCTGTGGTCGTCGATGGTCGATGGTGAAGTAGCCATGGAGGATCTTGGCACGACGGTATGGTGCTCAGGTGAGTGAGTTTTTCCCTAGCTGAACGTTTTCCAAAAGCCAACATTCATTTTAGCTCGTCTATACTCCGATGATCAACGCCAAGGTAAAATCAGAATCTTTTTGGGCGGACGTTTCTCGCTGACACCACCCTACGTGCAATATGCAATACGTCACCATTTATATTTACACCCCAAGATGTTTTGCCTCAATAGAGGAAAGAAGGGTTACCGCGATAAATTCTTCGATGTCACTCATGGCGAGGAAGGCGGGCCTGCCGATCGTCCTCTCATTGTTCAGTTCTGTGCAAATGATGCAGAACAACTGCTGGAGTCTGCACGGGTGCTTCAAGACCACTGTGATGCAATCGACCTGAAACTGGGATGTCCACAGGAGATTGCACGATCTGGATGCTATGGCGCGTTTCTGATGGAAGATTGGGACCTTATTTATAAGCTAAGTGAGTGAAACGCCATTCAGCCTCCTTCGATTCTTATTTTGACTTCTTCATACGAAAAAGTCAATACTCTGCATCGAGAGCTCACTGTGCCCGTTACGGCGAAGTTCCGAGTGTTTCCTACCATTGAAAAGACCGTCGAGTATGCGCGCATGCTCGAGAGTGCGGGTGCACAAATCCTGACTTGCCATGGTTGTCTTCGCGAGCAGCGTGGCCAAAACACCGGACTGGCAGATTGGGCCAAGATACGCGCCGTCAAGGAGGCCGTTTCTGTGCCCGTATTCGCCAACGGCAATATCCTCTACCATTCAGACATCGAGCGATGTTTGGCAGAAACGGGCGCAGATGCGGTGATGTCGGCGGAAGGGCAGCTATATAACCCAGCGCTGTTCGCGCCTGCAAGTATGGGCGTTGGTGTAGATATTAACGAGCGACTCGTGCTGAGAACGAGACACACGTTCGATACGGGGCTGCACCTCCCACACGCAGACTTGGCATTTGAATACATGAAGATCGTGGAAAGTCTGAAGACGCCGACCTCGCTGAGCTCAGTGAAGGGTCATCTATTCAAGCTACTAAGACCTGCTTTGGCTCGGGAGACGGACTTGCGAGACGAATTGAGCAAGGTCCGGGGACCGCGGTCTGTAGAACGGTACATAGAGGTGGTACGAGAGATGAAGCAACGAATGGATGTGAGCACCCTGTACTATTATGCTTGGAGGTTTACATGCCTAATTCTTCTCTTCCCTATCTTCATGCCTGGGCTGACGTTAGCGGGATGCAAAGGAGATGGTGGGTTTGTCCGTGGAAGAGTTAATCAAGCTGGAACCCGTGTCTGGGCTGAAGATCCTCCCGCACTGGCTTGCCCAACCCTACTTCCGCGTGTCGACCACGTCGAAGGTAAATACGACGAAGCCGCTACCGAAGCGTGTGCACGGTTCGAACGCCAGTCATCAAACGAATGGCGAAGAAGAAGCAGATGGAGGCGATGAGAGGCAGGCGGAGTGTCGGCAAGAAGGCTCAAAGCGGTTGAAGTTGATTGCTGTCTCTACGGGTCCATTGTGAGACAACCAATTGTCTCGACACGAGTCTAGGCATCGCTCGGTTCACTCTAATGCGGCGACTCCAAGAAAGACTTGAACGTTTGCTTGTCTGTGACAGCCGTCGTCGCGTGCCACTTGAGTAACGAATTGCACAAAAACGTTCGGTAAGATGATCACGAGAGGGTCTTGCGTGGTACCAGAGCTTGACCGAATCCACTTGAATCCATGTGTATCGTGGTATCTCGAGTAAGCCAGGCTCAGCTCTGTCTAGCCGGCTTTCAGTTTCAGTCTCTTGTCCGTCTTCAAGTTCGATGGTCTCCAGGAATGAATTGGGGCTACGGGCCGACTTTAGCCGCAGCCGACAATCCGGACAGCACTTGCCAGTGGCCGCCATGCATTTATTGTTCTCGTTTGGATTTATCCTCACGCAACCTCGATAATTTTTTCGATCGCCTTTTGTGATGAGTCAAGAGCTGGATGATCGATAGTCGACGGTCAAATAGCCGATACAGGATTCGTGGCAAGCAATTGTAGTAGGCGAGAACAATAGACAGGTTGACGTGTTCTAGATTTGTGGAACGTTCAACGCTTTGATGCTGTGGATGGATTGACAATCACTGCCAACAGTCGATTGTGGGTGCGCCACACAGGATTTACCGTCGTATAAGAGAGACGCTTCAGTACTCGGTGATGAGGATACGCACGCAACACTTCGTTGAACATGCCTCGCGATATATCCCGTGAACCCACTTCTGCAGAACTTGACAAGGCTGTGAACGACAGCGTCGAGGAGGACCTGGATGGTGTTTCCGACCTCGGTTCTAACCTTCATTATGTCGCCCTCCTTACCGCTGTTGTCGAACACTCGAACAGTTTGTTGGATAAAAAGTACGAAAGTCATCGAGAAGCAAAAACGCTCATCAAAACCGACGCGACCTTGCGGAAGAAGCTTGATGACGCTTGGAAAACCAAAAAGTACGAGGATATCCGAAATTATGGTTCGTCTACAACTGTTATTCTTTATCTTCTAATTGGTCAGACTGATTCTTTGCTTGGTCGCCAGACTTCCTCAGAGTACAGCAACCAAAAGGAGGCAGAACACAAGATGCAATTGCAAAAGGTTAGTCCATCCCGTCTCACTGGCGTCCATTTAGAATCGTGCTGACCTCTACTAGAACTACACCAACATCTATGGCAGTCGTTCCAAGTAGAGTACCGTGGTGTGGCTGTCGATGGCTTCCATGAATACTTGACGCACAACGAAGGGCTTTTCAAAGCTGCCGCAACCCCCCGGTACTACGCCAAATTCTGCTCGGTTGTGCAGAGCTCCGGTACCGGCAAGTCGAGGATGCTAACGGAGGTGAGCGAGTCTATCATAATTCCGTGTGGCCATGTGGATCTGTGGTGACCGAATTGTTCACAGTTGACCAAGAAGAACGTGGTGGTAATCTACGTGAACCTACGTGAAAAGATGGACAAACTATCTTTCCCTGCACGCGACGATAGTATCCCATCGAACATTCTGACCGAATTCCCCGATACGGAGTCAGATTATCAATTCGTCTGCTGTGCGTTCTTCACAGCTCTTTTCGAAATTCTCGCGGAAACGTTTTCGGCACTTCGTACCTTGAGAAATGCCAAGGCTTCCCTCATGCATTGGGCCAACCAGATGGTGAATATGGACGACCGGCCCCAAACTTCCGTTGCCAGAGTCGATTTCTTTCGCAAAGTCGGCGAGAAATATGACAAAGTGATTGTGCCTCGTTCTATTGTGTACTCATAATCTGACGGTGTCTTGCAGATTTGCGATCATATCATATCTACATACGGTGACTCTGCAGAGGCTTCTTCGACATCAAGCGTTAGTCAAACTGCCGATCAACTCGCGAGGCTCTCACTTTCAGGTAACTTTTCAGTTTTATTCAAGATGCGCTTTCTGAGCAATGTTTCTCGTAAGGAAAAGACCAGAGGCCTCGAATACAGGGGCGATTGTTCACGTCCCACAGGGACATGGCTGAATTGCTCGAGGGTATCTTGGGCGACAACTCCGACCAGCCCAAGTTGGTAATCGCTTTCGACGAAGCACATCCACTCACTCCAACACAAGGGAAAGGTACTGGAAACAGTTACAGGCCAGCAGATGTATTGTGTAGAACCGTCAACGAGTATTCGCATGACCAGCGTCATGCTGTTTGGGTGGTCTTTGCCTCAACTACATCCAAAGTCTCGGATTTCTCGCCGCCTAATGAAAAATGTTTGGTCATACCCGTCGTTTGCATGTCCTATCTGAGTTTTTTTTGGGTAGATAATTCCGATCGTGTTTCCCGCAGGGGGGAGAAGCTTTTCCCGCCTTATACTCAGCTGGGATGGGACCAGGGTGCAACAAGCCTCCTAGAAGGTAGCGAGATGGAGAAGGTTTCACAGGTTCAACACATCGCGGGCTTTGGAAGACCCTTGTAATGTCTTCCCCAATCTAATGAAACCACGGACTAAAATAGATACAATCCACAGGTGGCTTTCACTCAAGAACATATGCCAATACCCAGACAAGGTGTTAGACGTGGCATCCTATAAGTTATGCGGCTCAGCCGACTTCGTCCCAAAAGACTCTAAGCACGTGCTCGCGGTACTGGGACAAAGGTTCGGATTGAACGTCGTTTTTGGGCATCCCGACTCGGTCGAACATCTGGCGGTTGGCGTGGCGAGTCACCTACGTATCTGCATTGGGACGACCATCGACCGCAACTGGAGGTTCACCAACTACCCATCTGAACCGTTCCTTTCCTGCGCGGCCGCGATGGCTCTGCATGCAGAGCCTTGGCTGCTGGACGAAGCTTTGAGGACTCTGTTGAATGAAGTCAACTCTGGGATGATCGAGATGGGTCAACGCGGAGAACTGGCTAGTCGGTTGCTATGGCTTTTAGCCAAGGACCTATTCATTCGTTCGGTGGGGGAAAACATGGTAGACAAGGTTCCATTGACATGGGATGGGCATCTACGCGACTGTCAGATGATACCCGTCGTGGATTGGCTCACATTCATCTTCGGACCGAGGATATGGAAGGAGAACAAGCAGTCTCTGGCCGCATGCGAAGCCTTCAAAGATGCATACGTTAATTTCTCGCATTGGGTATGCATGAAGGTAAATATTGCCGGGTCCGGTAAACAAAACGCGATAAGGTTGGTCTTCCGAACGCTAGCTTTACGTCCAGTCTGACGACCCATGTATAGCTTAGAGGAGTGGACACAGCGTCACTGGCAAAGAACGAGCGCGATACAGTGCTGCCACCAACAACCTGCGATCGACAAAGTCATTCCGATCTACTTCAAAAGCGGGCCGTCAGGGCAACCGCGAATGTCACAAATACTCATTTCGGACAAGGCTCGAGAGTCGAAGGATTCTAGGAGCGATTTGAGCAACATCACGCGGAGGGATGCGTCTATAGGGGGCTCGGACGGACCGCTCCCCTACATTGCCATCTTGGCAGACCTTGGGCAACCTCCGAAATTCACCGTCACCTTCCCGGAGCGTGGTAACGATCGCTGCCTGCGTATCTATGCGGCGGGTGCGGATGCTGCGACATACAATTTCTTAGCCAACTGTCCAGAACTGATGAAGACGCTTCAAGATCTCGTGCATCTGCAACGTGTCCCGAAATCAAAGCGGCGACTTGCGGAATATCTGAACGAACAAGTGGAGTTTGGGAGTACACCTACCGAGGAACATATGCATTGGGAGCGCGGTGCGAGCGGTCCTGAAGATATAGAGCAAACGGGACTGTAGGTTGATCGTTCAGCGTAAATCGGGACTTGGTGTCCATACCACCGTGGCGCTTTCGTGTTTCAAATTTCATGATTTCCATCAGCCGGAAAGATATGTAGCTACAGCGTTACAAGAGAGACACGTCTAATATTGTGATCGCGGTGGAGCCTCTCCGATATCTTTAAATTGCTTGGCTGCTGCAGGTTGGCTCCAGGTTTAAGAATTCCCGTACACTTTCCATGCTGTGAGTATGGCTCCAACTTGAACTTGAATGGCCCTAGCGGGCGCAACCGCGTCAACTACAAGGATGGCTGATGGAATTGTTGACGTGTCAAACCTCGAAAAGGCTGAGGCGGAGGATCCGGACATCCTTGACTGTTCGTTCGTTCGTTTTGAATTTCCAGTTGTAGACTCAGTTGATGTGTTCAACAAAAGGCTCTGGTGGTGAAATCACTCGACAGCCTCCCCATCGGTGTTGGCAAAGGATGCCAGGGACCAATCGGGAGAACCCCGTTTGGGTCGAGTCCCTAACGGGTCAGTTCCGTGTCTACTTTCTCAGGACTTTCTGAGGCTGACTCTTATCCATAACGTTTTACAGATGAGTCTGGGTGGTCGTGGTTCATTCCTCTTCACGATGGCACGACCTCAGTCGGAATCGTCATGGATCTATTCTGCAACATTGTATGCAGGATATTGCTCGCCCGTCCCCTGTTGCAAAGTATGCACCCGAGTTTTCTGGAAGGAGCCGACGACTTGAGCTTTGAAGAGTTTTGTTCCGGTGCTACCCATCTCGTTGTGGATTCGGTATTCACAATAGCGCCAGGCGTTGGACGCACGTCACGTAGGTATGAAGGTGACCACAAAACCAGGCGGTCGACACACCATCCAAGCCTTGCAAGCTTCGATTCTCGTCATGATTCCCACAGTTCCCGCTCCTCAGAAGTTATCGGCAGCATGTGTTTGGGTGATTCCTCCGGTGTGTTATCGCGTGTTATATTTGTACTTCAACCGATCTGATGCGCTACAGATCAATCAGATTCCCAGCGACTCAAACCTGGGATCCAACGTCTTCCACAGAGACGATTCGTATAGCTTCAAGGTCGTCCAGAACGTGAGTCCGCATTCATTTATTTCTTTGAAAGCCAGCTCCATCATTTCGACATAGACCATCGATAACATCGTGCCGGTGATGGCGTCATCTTCGAAAACGAAACATTTGGATGGTCTCGACTTGTACGTCGGTGCTAGGGATTTCCTACGCATCTTCACGGACGCGTCGAACCACATTCCTCGACATCAGCGACAAAAGTGTTTTTTTTTCTGTTTCTTTTCTCTCGAACGAAGCGAGTCGATTGCTCACCTCTTTTAGCTTTTTCGTCCACCTAGCGGGAGTCCTTGGAGCACACGCCTTCCTGGCCACGGTGTGCATGCTCCTGGTGGACAAGGTCACCAACCGCGCGAGCCGCCAGAGCCCAGAAGAGGCGCAAAATACGCTCACGCGTCCTACGTCGCTGCTCCGGCATTTCGAACGCCCACGGCAACTATTCGTACGTCTACCTTGTCTGTTCGCCGAACGACAGTTCACGACGCGCGTCCCAGGTGCTCACAGAGGTCTTGAACGAGTGTTTACGGCTTAGATCCCGGGTGTGAGTCGTCTCGTCGTCTCGCATTTCACTGGACGTGCATTCTAATGTGTGGGTCGAGTAAGTTCTGCCCTCGGACCACGGATCATCGATCATCCCCCACTTTAGGGACATTGCAAAAGAGTGCATTGCGGTCCTTCGCGAGGGTCTCAAAGGCAAGACACGTACGTCTCATGATGCCTTTTTCTCGTCGATCAATTTCCTGACTGGGACTTGTAGCACTCTCCGACGTAGCGGAGGCCGCCCTCGAAACACCTCAAAGCCTCCTGTCGTCCCTCCCCGCGTTTTATGGATCGAAGGAGCTGACCGAAACAGCGAAACTTTATGTCGACTACAGCACCACCTTGACCGCACCACAAAATCCACTGACGAGACTCTGCAAGGTGATTTCGAAGCGGACGTCTGACGTGCTGGAGCAGCTCAACGGTAGTCAACATCATGGACGCTCACGAGGTTCGTTAAAATCTATATTGTCGTGCAGTCTTTGTAAAGTTTACTAACTAAGAGTTCTGGATTCGTTTTACAACGATTGATATCGTTCGTTTCAATAAAGTCGTCGAGGACGAGGACGAGGACGAGGACGACGAAGAAGGCGAGGCTAAGAACCCGGTCGTCGGTCCCGTCACTATCTGGATTGGCGTCTCTCCCAACACTACCTCCGCTACGGCTGCCCACGGCGCGGCTCAGGACGTCCTCGCTCTTCTCAAGGACTACAAGATCACCGACGTCGACGTCGACTTCCGCGAGTCCGCCTACGTGCGCGAGGTCGGTCCTCGGCTTCACACGCCCGTCGGTGACCTAGACCCGCTCGTCGACGTTGTTGGTCCCCTCACCCCCTCACCCCTGCACTTGGCCTCGGCATCTCTACCAAGGCCAGGCTCGGTGCTCAGGGGAAAATGGCCCTCTACATCGCCGAAGGTGGTGACAGCGATAGGCTCTTGGGACTTACTTGCCGCCACTTCCTCATCTCATCCAATGGCACCAACGTCGACTACGTTTACCGCCCCAGTGCGCCTGCTAGAGACGTCCTCCTGCGCGGCAAGAGAGCCCTCAATAACCTGGTCGATTCGATCAAAGTCAGGATCGGTCGTCACGGCATCGCGATAGAGCGCTGGAGGAGTCAGATTTCTGGGTTCGAGCGTGGGGAGCTGGGCACCGACGCCGCCGACATTGCGAAGGCTGGGGCAGATCGTGTCGTGACTCAGGGGCTGGTGGAAAATGCGGAGGCGGCGTTGGATGCACTCGGAGAGTTGCTCAACCAGGTCCATCAGGACTGGAACCAGCCCAACAGCCACGTCCGCGTCCGCGTCCTCGGCCATGTCCTCCGCTCCCCAGCCATCAATCTCGGCGTCGGGCCTCATCGCTTCACGGAAGATTATGGTATCTTCCAGGTCAACCTCGACAAGCTCGGCGAGGGCTTTCAAGGCAACAAGATAGATAGACCTCGGTGCGTTTTTGACTATCCGACCAAGGCTGCGTGCTAACCATTTATATGTTTATGTTTATATCTAGGAACGAAACTGGA
Organism: Leccinum griseonigrum; assembly: GCA_038091915.1. NCBI lineage: Eukaryota > Fungi > Basidiomycota > Agaricomycetes > Boletales > Boletaceae > Leccinum > Leccinum griseonigrum. The sequence continues at coordinate 8,803 of JBBPPI010000089.1, read as the reverse complement.
TGCCGACGAGCTCACGCTCAAGTGTTATCCACGCGCTGACGCCGACTGGAAGTTCACATCAGGAAAATTTTTAAGTGCTGATATTCCTAGTTGGGTATGATCAACTACTTATCAGTCTGATATTGCAGATATACACTTGTCTGGCATCATCATCTTCAAATGATAAATTTGTAGAGTAGATAATGTATTATAGCTCTGGGCAGACATTTTATGACTAGATCAGGTATTATCTTTTGAACAGCATCATTTTCCATGAAGCTCAGACATCATCATTTAAATATCACTCTGATTCCGTGTGATCAGATGACATCATTTGAATCTCATTATGTTGACCCCAAGCTCAAGGGTTATCATCCAATATCACCATGTTGTCACTAGATCTGGTGTTATGTTTTGAATCTCATTATGTTGACCCCAAGCTCAAGGGTTACCATCCAATATCACCATGTTGTCACTAGATCTGGTGTTATGTTTTGAATCTCATTATGTTGACTCCAAGCTCAAGGGTTATCATTCAATATCACCATGTTGTCACTAGATCTGGTGTTATGTTTTGAATCTCATTATGTTGACCCCAAGCTCAAGGGTTATCATTCAATATCACCATGTTGTCACTAGATCTGGTGTTATGTTTTGAATCTCATTATGTTGACCCCAAGCTCATGGGTTATCATCTAATATCACCATGTTGTCACTGGATCTGGTGTTATGCTTTGAATCTCATCATATTTCCAAGTTCATATATTATCATTATTTTGCCTCCAAGCTCACATATTTTCATTAAGTTATCACTGGATCTGGTGTTAACCTTTGTATCATCACTGTACCAGCAAGCTCAAATATCTTGTACCATCCAATTTTACGAAAAAAATCACATGAATAGTATGAAGCATAGAAAAATTTCATATGTTGCCAACATTGTGCCGTGCACAAATCCCTTCGGAGGTCAAAAGATGAACCTAACTTGCTGGCTTGGTGAAAGTTCTCATGGCATAGCACATCAGAGAAAGCCATCTATCATGGCGTTCAGCCTCACGCATACTAGTGGAACAGGTTACGTTTGTACCTGCCTTCGGAACACTCACACGTAACGCAATATCTTCTGTACGCTTGTTTCCATCATCAAGTCATTGGATGGTAAGCGGAAGGAAACAATGCTGACTTTGCGGTCCAACATTTTGCCACGACAAACAACCTTGGAACACTACGAGCTCTTTGAACCTAACAGAACAATACTTGTCCATATGGGTTGGATACCATAAAAATGGTCTGCAATACTCACAAACTCGGCGATAAAATTCCGATCTACGTGCTTTATGGCGTCCAACCCAAATCCGCTTCCATTCGTTACCTAGGATGCGACGTCAGAAAGATATACGAGAAGGTTGTTTACGATCGTACATCAAGTATCCACAAACCCCACGCAAAGAGGGCGTCACGCACTTCAGATGTATCCACAGAATTCGTGATTGAACTCATGACATTTGATTTTACACCCACATTGGCTCCGAGAAGATAATTCCCCCGTCATCGACTCGCTTGGACCACCCTTCGTGACCCTTGCCAATTATGCGATATATAGCTTTGGTCTGGGTTGATTCATCCCAATCAAGCCCTGCCATGACTGAGATGGTAAGAACGGGCTTTTGGTTTAAGGCTAACCTGAGAAGTGGTCTTGGTTCCACTTCATCCAGTTATATTTTCCTTGTCGTCCCGCGAAGTGGAAGGTCGTCCAACCCTGACAGAACCTAGAACACAAGTACACACACGCCAGAGAAAGGCCCACATACTTCAATTTCACATTCCGGCTCCAGAGCACGGAGGCGATTCTCTGGATCCACACTCACAACGGAAACAGTTTCCGTCCCGTCCGACCCAAGCTTATGCTGGCGAACACAGAGGTAAAGGGTAAGAGTCGGCGCAAAAATAAAAGAGCCCAGGGGATTTGCGTTGAGTACAGCATCTATGAGAACGCCGACGTTGTTTTTACGTGCTAGCAAGCGACCACGAGTTCCTGCCGAGTGTACCACATAGTGGGAATGGTCTCCCTCTGGTTGGATTCTCCTATGTCCCACTTGTGGTGGTGCGAAACGCAGCGAACGAATGAGGCTAGACACGATTACGCCCGAAAGCCAAAGCCAAACATACCAGATCATAGGCATCATATCCTTGCCCTCGCTGTCGCACAGTCAGGAAGGAGTATGTCTAAGGGCAAAGAACCGCAACCTTACCATGCGCATAGCTTTATTTGGAGGACGTAGCCAGACCTGCGTGAAACCAAGCTCTGCGAGACGAGGCAACTCGCGCTCGAAATCTTTCCACCAGTTCATGTCCAGATATTGCGCTTACCATGTGAAGAACTGAATCCAATGATGATCTCCTGTCAATGCGCTGAGTTTCATAGCTGTCGAAATGCCAGACTGACTGACCATCACTGGATTCGGGTATGTTTCGTCCGGGCTCAATCGCATCCGAGGTGACGCGGGGGATGAAGTTGAGCCACAGGCGGTCAATCCAGGAAGATACGTAGCTAGAAATTGTGTTCATAAGGTTTAACATGGTTGAAGTACCGTGTCAAGAAGTGAAAGTAAGTGCCCCGGAACTCATAGAGGGTTAGGTAACTTCCTGTTAGGTAACTTCCTAAGGAAAGTTAAACTTCGCTTAGTAATAGTAGTAGTAGTAGTACTTCAAAGCCTGAGGTCAAAAGTTTCTCTTCTTACCGTTTACCTGACCGCCTCAACGCGCCTTTGTGTCTTGGGTATGCGTTCCGCATGCCTATACGGTACACGGGACCGTGACACTTCCTAGGTTGGCCTATAGTAGGAGAAAGGCCATTATTGAACCGCTCTGATCGCGAACATCCACGCCGAGAAGGGTTTCATGATTTGGCAACAAGTCCAATTGTAAACCAAAAATTACAGTAATCGAAATATCAATATCATACATGAATCTACCCTTTACTAGCTCTTCCCGATCGCCGGGGGACAACGTCCGTATCCTTCATGGGTGACAGTTACCCGAGTCGGTATACCCAAATCCTCAGAGTCGTTCTACAATGATGTCGTGGTCATTGACAGTGACAACCGCACATGTGCAATTGTCACTGAACGAGAATAGAGCTACCTGTGCCATTGAGTTCCAGTCGAACGTCGAGGGCTGAGAAGCGCTAAATAAGAGTAGCTTTAGCTTTTTCTTCTTGGGTCAGTGCGACATCCGTGTCTGCGTCCACCTGTGCGATGCCCTTTGAGGCCTCCTTGGACTGCGACGAACTGGCTTTGGATTTTTTGGGAAGGTCTGGGGAAGCACGCTTGGAGTTCGTTTTCGCTTTGACCTTCGGAGGCGTTTCATCCGCGTCGTCGCTCGGGATGTAACTGAGCAAACGCAGAAACCTACCTTGGGCCTGGCAGCAATGGATAACTGCGCTTGGAGTTCAACGATCTTCTGCTCCAAACTGGTGATCTGGACCTTTGCGTCGGTCAGCTGAGCATCTGCTGGTTTGTTCACGAACTTCCGTCTGTGAAATGATCATTCTCGTGAACTCGGGAATCGCAAACAAAGCCCTCTACCTGCCATCCCTGGAGAATACCCTTGCACTTCTCAAGTTTGTCCTGTGCTTTTGCTTCGAGAGCATCGGATTGTCTGGTACGCGTCTCGAGCTCGCTTATAGATTTCTTGGCTTCCCTGAGTTCTTGCTCAACCTCGGTTTTCTTCTTCCTCACGTCCTCAGCGTCAGCATCCTGTCCCTTCTTCAGATTTTGCCAGTTGGCGAGTTGCGTGCGAAGTTGGGTGGTCTCGTCCTGAGCAAGCTTGAGAGAACGCATAAAGGCGGTGACCTGAGCGTCTAGAACATTTCGTTCTGTGGTGAGGCGAGTGAGCTTGGAAGATGTCGCCGTAGACGTTGCCGTCGCGTCCGCATGAGCTTCCTTAAGGCAACGCAAGTCATCCTAGAGGTGTGGGGGTAACCTCGTAATGAAAGCTGGAAAGACGAAGGAAGGTGATGAGCGTACCTCGACTTGCTCACATCGCTTGTGCGCGGCTTGCGCCTCTGCTGTTTTCGACTTTACCTCGACCGCTAGTGCTGCAGACCGCACCTCGAACACTTGTGTGATCTTCTCGTGATGAGCTCTAGCTTCCACCGCTTCATCCCGAACCTGCTCGACCTCATCAACCCGTTCCTCGAGCTCCGCCTCCCGCGCCTGGAACATAGTGATTTTGTAATCCCTCTGTAACCGTTTGAGTTGTTCGTGTTTCGCCGCCTCCTGTATCTTCAGCACAGTAACGCGTTCATCGTGCAAGGCACACGCGACGCGGTGATGTTGTATTCGATGGAATGTTCGCATCGTGTCGCATCCCTCCGCCCAGGACTTGCTCTCGTCCGTCCATTTCTGACGTTCGCTCGTCCAAGTCTTTCGGTCTCCCTCCCAGGACTTGCGCTCAGTGCTGAGCGCGAGGATGTCGGCGGCAGACTTGGAGAGATCATCTTTGAGCTTTTTGGTCGTCTGCTCGAGAGTGCGGTTGTTCTGCACGAGGTCGTTGATGTGCGACAAGGAGAAGATGAACAGATGTACGCATTTCACGCAAAGATAGTATGTTTCAACCGCGTCGGAGACGGAGTACTGGGCAAGGACTTGCGGCTGCTCCACAGCATACCTGGCGATCGCCGTTGAACACGCATGTGAACGAAAAAGGACGTTAACGTACGGCGTCATTCATTCAATTTACGAATCCAGCTCAATCGGGTTATACCCCAGCTTTGCCGTTGCCTTCAGGTCACTGCCTTGCGGTCTGGCGAGAGACATGACGCGGGACAGCAAGTGGACAATGATATTGACATAAGAAGGCTCCAGGGAAGAGACAGAAACGGGCGTGAACCTCGACCAGCCAGTTGGCAGTCGGGAAGGATGTCTCTCAAAGATCAGACCAACTTCTTTTGATGTGATATGTATTCAGGATACATTTACTGAAAATGATAACAATGTAGCGTTGGGCATCTCGTTGCGGTGGTTGCGTCCATTTGCTTGACAGTGGGCACTCCATCACATAATTGACGAAAACTGGCGATGGGTGGTAGAATTGAACATGAAACGGAAGTCGAGTTCTGCAAACATAAAGCTTGTGTGCACCAACGAATATCGTGGTTTCAAAATATACCGTACCAATTGTTTTGGGGTCAATAATAATGCAGAGCAAAAGGCATTGTGAGGAGCGTGCCCCCGGTACTATTGTACATGCAATTCATACAAAAAAACGCTACATGCTTTCTCTAACACACAGACAACAAATTGGAAGGAGACGAAAACATAGCGAGCGCTCACACGAATCACAAAGGAAAAGAGAAAAATCATTGAAATGAATTATCGTAGAAAGCGTTGTCATGGTGCATGGAGTGGTCCGTATCCCCCATCATCCGATCTCCGACATCCTCATGAACGGCCCGCATCTTGCCCGCAACAGGGTCAGAGTAGGTTGTGGGGCCTTCCGGATTTGCGCCGGCGAAAAGGTACGAAGATGAATCATTAGCGGCAGTGAGGTAAGATGGGGTGGCGGCGGCGGGTGAGTAAAATGGCAACGTAGCGACCCTTGCGTCCGAATTGAAGGAATACGTAGAGTGATGCGTGTCGGGAGGAATATTCAATTCGGGAAGGGGTGGAGTAGCGATGCGCGAGTGGGGATGCGTATCGTTGAACCAATCCCTTGCGGCATCCATACGGGTGGTGGGATCAACCAGCCCGGCGTACACTTCACACATACCTGAGTTCCTGGAGAGCTCAAGGGCGAGCGCGCTACGAATCTTGCGATTGAGTTTTGTATCGTTGTTGAGGTGATGCAGAGCCTGAGCTCTGTATGTCGAAGGCTGCGGAGGCAGGAACTGCGGAGGTAGGAACAACGGCGCCTCAGCGGCCGGTAGGGCCAAGCCGGCGGTTGGTGGCGGGGTAGATAGTTTGCCCCTGATATCCTTCATGCAATCCGTAACCTCGCTGAGGACGCCTTTCATGGCTGTCAATGCAACGGCGCTTGCCATGTTGGACTCCGTGTAAGCGCCCCTGCGCCTACTGCTAGCACCGGAATGGGAGGTGGCAGCAGTTCTGGCGCTAGGGGGTCTGAGAACTTGAATGGGTGTCGCAGCAGCAACGTCCCTCGCATAGGATCGGCTCTTAGGAGCATTGATGGAAGAAATAGGCGTTGTTTTCGAGGAAATTGTGTGGGGGCGGAAGGAAAAGGAATCTGAATAGGTTCGACGGCTGCTTTCTGAAGAAAGAACACGAGGGAGTGAGCTTGCAGGGGAGACCGCCGGGGAGGCTGGACGCGATGCCGCTTGGGAAGAACACGCCGTGGGATGTGTGCGCAATCGGTTGATGAACGATAAGGCCTCGTGGACCGCACCCATCTGGGTATCTAAGTCCAGCGATGTAACGTTTTTGGCAATATTGATGAGCTGACACATATCCAATTGAATCTCGGGAGGTTGCGACATCCAAATGTGGTCATTGTTGAGCGCACCGTCGGCGAACAGAGCATCTTCATCGTCATCGTCGCTTAGCACTTCTTCTTCCTCATTGTCATCGGGGTTGGAAAGCAGCCCCTCGATAACTGTAGCACCAGAATGCCCGGTAGTTAACTTCGCCATCCGTTGGTACCATGGCCATGCTTGGTTACGATAATGTGTAAGCTCCTTGCCCTAAATCAACGGTCAGAATGCAACACATGTTAATAGGCAAGAGACAGACGTCAAAGCTATGTGTAAGGTAATGCTTCCATGCCTCAAGCGCCTCGGGTGAAGACTCATCGATATTTGCGCCTTGCGTTTCACTCCATACGTGTCCAGAATTTGAATAATTCAGGATTGCCCTGTACACTTTCTTAAGCTACCGATGGAATGAGACCAACGCCCATCGATGAACACGAGAGACACTTACTACGCGGAATTTATTTTTGACATTCGAGATGCCCTTATCTGCCCCTAGTTCGTCTGCAACTTGACCGAGGACGTTATTAGAGAACGTCCAAGACTGACTCATGTTCTCTCTCCTCGCGATAAGAAGATCGAGCAATTTATCTGTTTCTTCGACAGACCAAGTGACACGGCTACGAGTAACCTGCTTTGACATATCTTGATGGGCTACTTGCATCATCTTGAAACTACAAAGAACAACAAAGGATGATACACCTAACAGGAGGTTGTGGACGTAACGAATGTAGAGGGGATGGAGGTGGTTCGAGGGCATCTTGTGGTTGGGTGGAAGTTGAAATATTCAAACTCCGACGAACCAGGTTCGTATGTGAATCGAATGGACTACTAAGACTCGTATAAAAACCCTCGACCTGGCAGTGCGAAGGGGCTGGGACTGGTGATCTTGGTCCAAATAATCATGATGATAAATTGATGATACTCTTGAAGTATATCTGCCCGTTGTCTGCCTATGCCCAAATGGCGCAGCTTGCGTGACTGTGGTAGATGCGATTGCACCGACGATGATCTTTTTTATTCGTACGATGAGACGCTATCGCCGCTTGATCATAAACAGCCATACCGGGAAAAGTTGGAGGGCAAATTTCTCTCTGGGGTGACTCATCTTGATGATGCAGGAGCCTCTAGCCAGCCCGTACACGTCACGCTGTTACCCCTTTTCCGAATCTCTTTTAGTGTACAAAGAACGAAGTCTATATGGACTTCCTCACCAATAATAAGTGCGCTCGTTCAAGCAACAATAATGTTTGCCGCAGTGCGCCAGTAAGTGCGAGGAAAAAAATACGAACCAACAGAATGTATGCACGCTGTGTGCGGCCGTAAACCAGCTGACACTCCATGTGCCGATTTGTAACAGCACTGCTGTACTACTCCTTGGGCTGGGTCATTGGTCTGAGGAAAGGCGACCCAACCTCGTGCTGTATATATTAATCATACTGGTGACTGAAAGCAGAGCCAGACGAGTTGCTCACCCACACTCGACCCAGAACGCGACAGCCCGCTGCTGAAATCAATTATGTAAACGAGAAAGGGTAAGAAATATATTGCTGAAAAATGAGGCATGCAGCGTAGTGGTCAAGCCAGGTGCGGAAGAACAACAAATCCGGCTGCTAGGTCTGCACGTCGTCGTGTTTAATCAAGGTCACTCCATGAAACTTGTCATTTACTTGCCTCGTACTTGATTTATCTGGTTGTTCTGGAGGGTGTTTTTGTGGATCCCTTTGGGAGGGTGGTGCCGTCCTGGGTCGGGCGTTTGGGGTGTTGGGCGGTGCTCGTGGCTTAGTTCTGGTTCGCTGGAGGTTTACTTGTTGTTCGGTCACTCATATATGCATCATAGGCATCGGGTTGGGTCATGTTGGTAGGCGGGGTGTGGCCTGGTGTCTGCTTTTTAGTGCCTTACCAGGTGTGGGAAAAACCAAACATGGTAAGTAGTGGTAACGGTTCAAGGGCCCTCCGCTCAAGCGCTCACTTCTCACTCGAGTGATGACATGTACTGTATATACTAGTGAAGCACCAAACAAGCATAGTAGGCATCGTAGCTGGCGCTCTTGCGCCCAGTCCCCGACTCCTGGGGATAACCAATTTCGTGATAACACGCCAATGATAGGTACAGTATTGACGTTGATAAAACATTACTGCCACGCCTGTGATGAAAATATTCATGTACATATTCTTCGAGTCAGCATACATAGTTACCACTGGGGCCCCAAGTTGTGCCGCAGCCTGCAGTATCTTGATCAACAGCTTTGAAAACGCCTCGTGCGTGTACGCACACGTCAACGATTTTCCACCGCCCGGAGATTGTCCATGTACAGATTGATCACCAAGCTCGCA
>JBBPPI010000088.1:0-31384 GCA_038091915.1 Leccinum griseonigrum | reverse complement strand
CTATGGGCTTCACACCGACCTATTCCGATGCAGCTGTCTACATCTTCACTCGCCATGATATTCGCATCATCCTGCCTGTCTTTGTGGACGACATGACCTTTGCCTCGATGTCCTTGGATGCGATCAAACAGATGATGGAGCAGCTGCGCAAGCATTTCAAAATCCACGACCTGGGACCTACCACTGAGATTCTGGGCATTAAGATCGACCGGAATCGCGCCATTCGCTCTCTCACTAATGATGGATCAGAATTGACGCTACAATGCCTTTTCAGGAGTGCCCATTTATACAAGGTGTAAGTTCATTTATTATGGTGTTGTACATATGCTAAGATAACTAGTTCTCTAGGGAACAGGGTATCGGTGAAGGAGTGGAACAAGCAGTTATCATGGAGGCAGTCAAGACTATGTTCACTGACCGCACATTGCTCTGGACAACGACAACTGACCATTTCATGTCAATCAACATTCTGTCACTTCCCAAAAATCCAAAGTTGGAATGCTGACTTCGGATCTATGGATTTCTTTGTGCTCTGTACATGTATGTTCTTGGTCAGGCACCATTCCCATGCTTGCCTTTCTTGCTACTTTACAATATTGGCGCCCACCACCTTTTGTTCGATTTACCACTGATCCGATCTCTTGCTCCGGTCATTGGAAAATTCAGAGCCTTTATATTACACAACAATGCCGTCTTACTTGCATTTGCCCTACAGTTATCGCAAGTTCCTGTAGAAATGTCAATATGCACTGATGTCCTCTTCAGGCAGAAGAAGGTTCTTTAATCGCTGCTTGACCTGTACCTTCAACATCACGGTCCGCTGTGTTACTGGCCAGCATTTGAAAAACACCTTCTGTAAGTCATCTATAGATCCTTTTTTCGACTTCGGAAGGTCCTCGAACCATTCTTCAGCAATGCCATCCGGGTCTAATTGTAACTCGAAGCAGGCTAGTTTCCTTTCCTCAGACCAGGATTTGGGTAGTCCCAGTAAGAATTGAGTAAGCCAGCTTGCATGTGGAAGGGAGTCTTTGCTGCCACGATGTAGGGGTGGAAGAGTGGTTGCTTGGAGGTCATGGTACATGGTGATAGTATGAGATATGGGGGGAGTGAGGGTGCTGAGCGGTCTGAATGTTACAGTGGGGGTTTCTGCCGGTTGGTTTGGAAAAAGCCGTCTTACTTGCATTTGCCCTACAGTTATCGCAAGTTCCTGTAGAAATGTCAATATATGAACGTGCTGCACTGAAAACTCAACTCCATGCTGGTGCTTTGTTGGGATCTGGATGTCGTTGGGCCTTATCATCAAACCCCGGGCCTCCTTGGGAACTTACTGCCTTTGTTGAAGGCTTTGACGTCCTGATAAGTGTATCTCTACCATTGTTTGTTGAGGTATGTTCTTCGTTTGCAATGGTGGTCATATTGCACAACTTACTGGCTCAATTTATCAAATTATGATATAGAGTCTTCGTCCCTCGGCTGAACTGTTGATCCAGGAAATGTACAGTCTCCAGATGACATCTCCTACAGAACTCATCTCTCACATTGAATGGGAGTTCTTTTCAGCTGACTCAGACATGGAAACAGCCTTTGCTATCCATTTCACTTGATATCTGAGACTCTGGGTATGGTCATCTGATTCATGACTTAGTCAAGGAGTTGGTTGCTCCTGAATATTTGGAGGTTGTTCGAGGGAATGGAACATTCTGGTCTCAGCAAACTGTTCTTAAAACATGTTTCAGAAAGTGATCTACTGCTAGTTGATCCAGATCAAAGAATCCACATGGGTAGTCAGTGCTTCAGTATCTATCACTAATGCTCTGTTATGGTGTTCACAGATTCATTTTGTGAAAACAATGCCTAACAGGCAGACATACATGAGACCTCAAGGAGCGGCAGATGGTTGGGACTCGGAGGTATGTGATTGCCTGTGTTGGCTTGTCATACTATTGACAAGTTGCAGCCCGTAGTGCAGCCCATTCAATTTCAAACTTGAGCATACCGTGCCATCATCCCGTTGACACAGTCACTCTTTCCATATTTGCTTGAAGCCGTTCCAGAGGATGATGATACAGTCACTAAGTTTGATGTATGGATTCATACATCTCTTCTAACCTTTGCCGGGCCAAGTACATTCAATGTTTTGTAGTTACTGCTGCAATAATATGTGTATTGTTGTGCCGTGTTGCAACCATTTGTTGATGTAGTATCACACTACTGGTACTGGATATTGAATCGGTAGTATTCTATTCATTCATTACTACGATTCTAGACTTGTGACTTAACACATTGACGTGTTATTTACATTAGTCATTTACGCTTATTCATCTTACTCATCTTCTAATGACGTCATAGACACATGCGTCATCTAATTGGTTATTACCAATCATGCTTAGCCTCATTACTAATAGGCTTATTCATATGATGAGATACTTACGCTATTCGCTAGTTATTCTCATCTATTCTTCTGGAATGTTCCATGACCTTCTATAGAACATTCCATACCACAATACATACAAACACTTGTACTGTATATATAGAGTTGCCTACCTCTATAATAAATAAGGCACTTTTACACTCCCACTATGTGTTAGTTCTTCCAGCACTTGCTATCGCCCTCCACTCCTTAACCTCAAGTGAGTATTCTCTCTCCACTTGACTCCTATTTGGTTGCCCTTGCTGCGCCCCAGAGAAGTGTACAACTTCTTTAGGTTATGAGCCCCGCCTTGACATAGGCAGTTCGTCGCTCTGTATACACCTGATGCCTGCCACCATCACGCACGAGGAGCTTTGGGCTATCATCAGTCATGCTTCTCACCAATTGGCTTTACTGACTCCCGTTTTTCCTGCTTCGCGAGCACAGCCTTCACAGGCAACTCTTCCGCAAACAGAGACCCATATTGCTTCGTCAAGATACTTTCATTCCCATCTATCTCGTCCGGCCAAATTTGCAGTCTATGGCACAGGCTGGTTCCGGTCCCTCCTGAAACAATTGTCCCTTTCAGAATATCCGAGGTCAAGTGGACGCCGAACTTCAACTTGGCTGTTCATTTTGTCAATGTCCAGGATACTCTGGCGAAGTCTGCCCTTGTGGACAGATCTTTCCTACATTCTTCCATCAGCAGATTCTAATTCCATCTCCGCGTTCTCGTCCATCCCGTCAACGTAATTTTCACCTATCCTTGGGACACCTTTCTGTTCCATCCTGATTCCTCCACAGATTCTTCTGACTCTACCATCATTCCTTGTCCTTCCTCAGCACATTCCCTCATACCAGATATGCTGCCCCCCGATTACCTTGCTGATATTTCACCCCCAAACTATCGAGACCAAAATGCCCATCTTGGAAGCCCCGATTTGTCCATTTGACCATGTTCCCTTTCTTGGGGAAGAACAGCCGAACGACTACATTGTACTTATGGACTTCGATCTGGATTTTGGATCGGTGGACCCGATTGGGACAATGGTCTGGCACTGTCCTATGCTCCCCTTCCGGTCTGACATTGTGAACATCTTCGACTCCATTCGCCTCGCTTATTCAGTCTGTTTCCACTGGCCGAAGATCTCAGTCCCTGTCCACGCCTCACATGCTCACCTCCACACCTTTTCCTATGACAATGAATCTCATTATTCTCTGGTTTCCTCTATCGGCTAGGCCGTACCTTCTCAAACATACCAGGACCCTTTCGCCACCGGCTCCCTCATTCATTTTCAAGGTCATGAGATCTTGAGGAAGTGGGATTTCCCCACGTCTCCCACTGTCACAAAGCTATTGCAAAGCATGCACCACGACTTTCAGGTCTCTGACCACAGATGCCTGCTGGCACTTTTGAGGTCCCCACAGTACAAGAATGGAATGCTGCTTTCGACAAGGAGATGCATAGCAGGTACTACGTGAAGAATCTATCCATCCAGCTTACACAAGCTTTTATCTGCGATCCCCGCACCCGCTCACTTGCTTACGAAGTCCTTCGGGACATAGATTTATATCGTAAGCTAACCATGGTGCTCCTCTTCGTATAGATCAGATCCTCGTCAGGATCAAGATTCACGTCGACGATGCAAATCAATGTCGAGCTCTAGAAGGGTATGGGAAGCGCGTAGGGAACGCCACCTGTCTGCCGAATTGGCCACTTCCAACGGAGTTAGGCCTTTATGCATCAGAAAGACAGCTGTGCCAAGTTCTTCCTACCCTGGATGATGAGCGGTCTTACCTTACCTTCAAACATGCTTTTGTATATTGGGCGTACAATGGTCTTCTTTTTTTCCCCTCTTCATACAAATATTTTCCTTGTCCTTCTAATGCGCTAGAACATGTTTGGCCTACAAAATGTACACTACTTTCCTGATCTCGATTTTCTTATGGAAACGTAAAGCAGTGTCACTCTTGGGATGTAGGAAAGCAAGGAAAGCAAAAGCAGAACAATCATTGATAAACATGAGAATCCAGCGAGCACAAGTGCGAGATTTCATGCAATCTCCCAGCGCCCGAGTAACCATCTCAAGGATATTAAGGGTAGCGTCTGTGTGGATGCAGAGTTTTGCAAATGCATGCCAATGAGCAAGCGAACATAAGAGTTGTTGGACAGTGGTGTCATGAGGTTCTGGGAACAAGCCATGGAAGACGGGCATAGAACACTAGTAGATACGAAACATGGTGGAATGGTGAGATACTTTCATGTATTTTTAGGGAGAATGTCTGAGTCATACCTGCAAAATGTTCTCATAATTTCGAGCTGCCATTTGCTTCAGCTCGGATGTATTGTGCGAAAACCTTCGAATCGTATCTTGCCCGAAGATAGGGACTTGCTGAAAGCTTGCTAATTGTAAATACTTGCAAGTGCTGAATGCATCACAAGTTCACTTACCGCAAATCAAGCTCATCTATCTTACTTTTATGCATGCTGTCTAGCATTCTGAGTAGGTGAATAAAGACTGCCTTCCAGATGTCCAATTCAAAGTCATGCAGAAGATCAATCATGAGCATCAGGAAGTAGTTGAAATTTGTATGGCCGAGCCGCTCCGAAAATGCATTCTGTGATAACGTCTCGTGCATAAGTCCCTCGACAGTAAAAGGACACGAATCAACTCACCATCGTTGGGACAAGCGATTCTGACTTTAAGAGTTCTTCCACATGGACTGAATTGACAGTGTAGTTATCTTTATATATAAGTTCTCTGGACTTATATACTTGCTTGTGATGCTCCAACGTGTCAACTCGGGTCAGAAGTGCCCTCTGTGTCATGTCATTTTCAATGCCCATCAATTCTATGCAATGCTTTGGGACCAAACAACGAGGACAAGGGCGATGATCTCCCGAGGTTCCTTATGTACGCAATGAGAATTCTGGAATGAATTTAAGTCAACCCTGTCAAATCAACCATGCAGAAGAAAACTAACTTATCTGGATAATCCGCAGAGTACATGAAGATCCCAAATGCAAATAAATTTGTCAGCATGTCCGCTTTTTTAAACATCAAGTGTGGGAATTTGGGCTTATATAATAGTCTCCACTTCAAAATTCTAAGTCTTTGCCATACTTGTCACTACACTTTGTTGCTACACTTTTGTACACTTTTTGTAGACTTTTTAAAATTAAGTATGGGAATCTCCTGTCCAATTTGTGACCACACTTTTTTTTTTTTTTGGTATACTTTGTCACTACACTTTTGTTACACTTTTTACTACACTTTTGGTACACTTTTTACTACATTTTTTTGGTACACTTTTTCGACTTTTTGACTACACTTTTTGGGTACACTTTTTACTACACTTTTTACTACACTTTTTACTACACTTTTTTACTACACTTTTTTGGTACACTTGTTACTACACTTTGTCGACTTTTTCATTACACTTTTTTCCTACACTTTTTTACTACACTTTTTCGACTGTTTTTTTACTACAAGGATTCCTGCTATGTTGAGTCTGGTTAGTTACTTGGTTGGTGCTTGGTGGATATTTGGTCAATGTATCTCACAAGCAACTATGACAACTATGGATACTATGAACACTATGAACTATGGCACTATGTGAACTATGAGTAACTATGAATATACTATGGCACTATGGAAACTATGGCAACTATGAAGTACTATGGAACTATGAGAACTATGGCAAAATCTTTGATTTGCTGATGGTAGTGAATCGCTCGCGCGTACTTATTTCATGTTTGCTGTTGAACGAATTTTGTTCTTCTCACCGAGGCGTAACCCTTGATTATTGTGTAAAAGTACCTCAGGGCATAACCCCCGCATTTTCTCTCTTCTTTTCTCTCTTCTTTCTTTTCTTGTTTCCTTCTTTCTAACTACGGACATTCTGTTATTTATTTACAAACTCTTGTCCGAGCCGTATACCGCCTCTACAGGGGGAGGGTGTAAGGATTCAGTTCAAGGATTCAGTTCAAGGCTCAGGGTCTGCGCCCCTTAGAGCATATGTCATAAGTTCATAGTAACGCATGTGACTGATAGGATCACATGCGTTGTAGTTATATTTGATCTATCTAATTTCAATTATCTACGTTACTATTTAAATAAGTGGGTCATCAGTAGGACAACCCATATACTTTTCTTACCTTGTTTACTACTCATCTCAATAGGAGACTTGACCTGTCTGTTGTGCATGAGCAACACGGAAGTAAGTATATCAAGAACCTTACAGAGTTAAAGTGTTGAATGAGGAGGTACTCGGACGGGTAATTAGGCTAGAGGCTAAAGAGCTCGAGGTGCTGGAAGTGTACCAAAAGAGCTGGAGATGGTGTACATGTCGATGATGTTCTCTGTGTGTAAAAAGCCGGTGTCGATTGTGAGGAGGGGTTCATCATCTTTGGGAGGCACAGGGGGTGCCTTGTTAAGGCGAGAGATCCCTTTTGTGTCTGTTCCCTTTCACTTCTGAATGGAAGCACTGGAGCCACAGGCTGTGAGGGGTTTGGTGTGAAGGTAGCGGAGGAGGCCATGGTTGTCATTGATCTGAATCTGAGTTTGAGAGCTTGGAACAGCAGCATTTTTTTCATGATGATGACACTGAAAAACTTACTAAGGGAGGTCTTTCCCTTGCATGATTGCGACAGACATGTCGGAGACTGAGGGGGTGTATGTCTTGCTCATGGCCGTAAAGTCTGACTGTAAACAAAAAGAGGAGGTAAAGGCGATTAAATGTAGCAGATAGTACATATTTGAATAATTTGATTAGCTGCATTGAACACAAGACGAACGGTTGATTCTGTTTGAAGAGTAATAATAGTATACATCATGTAGACTACTCTAAGGCTACCAGGTCACGGTACCTATTTCACTCAAGTTTGACTCCGACGATATTACAAATAAATGATTGGGCTCGTACAAGAAAAAATACACCAGTGGACTGAAGGTTCCACGTGCCACCAGTTCAAACCTACGTAAAATAAAATACGATGCAAAGGAAAAGAATGGCAAGATGAAAACAAACAAAGCAGGGGTGTGAACCATTACTATGCACACCTAGTCCTAATGAAGCTGTTAACATGGTTCATTATTTTCCAAGGTATCGGACGCTTACGCTTTCCACTGTCTGGCTTCAGTCGCAACTTTGGGCATCTAGTCCAGGAAAACTTAGGGGTCGGAACATAAGTTCCATAAGGGCAATGGCCAACTCGCTCTCACGATCACAACCATCACCAAGACCATACTGAGCTCTATAAAATGCATCAATGGCATCATAACCCTCCTCTTCCTCCACTAGGGAATGAAGTGATTCATGTCGAGCCTTCAGTTTTACCAACTGCAGTATTGTGGCTCGCTGCGAAGCCACAATTTCAGTGATCTCAGCCTTTATTTGTGTGCAGGTGAGTAGATTGGATGAGCAGCGAATCTTTATAAGGACAATATTGTCAACACATAATTGTACCTTATTACTCACAAAATTCACCCACCACATGGAGAAAAGGGTGCTCTTGGGCAAACATGTTGTCCATAATGTTGAGGTCTAATTGTTGAGCTTTGTTAACAGACCCCAAGAGCTGGTTTTTGTATTTATCTATGGTCAAACCAAGCAAATTCAAAACATACTTACCAGGTCAGGTCTGCTATGGGAGCCCTGTGCGTTTGAACAATAGTTGGACAGTCATGAATGACTTGACTGTCTTTCAAGTCTTGAAATGACTGTTTTGCAAGTACTGGACATTGCGAGCCTTGCAGCATGTCAACCGAAATACAAATCTCAGGGGGGTAGTGACAGTCGCAGGATGGAAAAACTTTACAAATATGTGGGACTGGGCTTTTTATGCCACATTTTGTCCTCTTACTTTATTTACCCACACTATACTCCGCGATGATGTATGGTTGTGACTGGCGCAATGTCAGGAGTTGGCCGGTAAGTTTAAGGAGCCTCAGGTGCAAGCTCACATTGGCACCTGCCATCACAATCATGGTACCTGTCATGGAATGTTCTTTTTTGAGCCCACAGCCATTTCAAAGGCCGGCCTAGTGACTAGTATGGTGATCGCCTCGCTTAAGAAAGGCTCGTTCGTGACTCTGAGCCTCAAAGTTTATCAGCGGTCAAGTGGTTCATATTATGTACAACATTCTTACTTTCCAGTTTTCTAGGCCAGCCATCGATCGGCACCCTGGTGGGGCCTGTAATTTCCAGGTCTCCCACCAGGGTTTGCACTTTATGTGGCTACTATATGATACAAGTTGACTTCTTGCCCACTCACCCTCAGGCTTCCATCCAATGCTTGTTGCTCGACGCTCAGCAATGGCATCCGATGGCGGCTCGGATAGTGGCCTCTACTCTCTGATATGGGACGAGCTTATGAACAGTCCCTATCGAGCTGTGCTCGTTGATCTTTCCATTTTGCCTCGACTTTCATGCCCAACATCTGTTGGATGTCATTTCAGGACTGGCCGGTACTATCATGCCCATTTCCTCTCCCGCCAGCCCACCTAGGCGGTCATTACCTGCCCCTCAGGCTCGGAACACTCCAAGCCCAATCCCCCTCTCACCACTGTTCATCCCAACTCCATCAATCGTTTCCCTACCAGATTTGGACTCTTTGGACTCTTCCCCACACTCCACAAGCCCGGACCTGTTGCCAAGTGGCTCCTCAGTTGAGCCGCTTTTCTCTCAAGCGCCAGAGGTGCACACGTTGCAGCCGTCCGGAGAGTCCATCACGCCAGATGCCATTCCTGTGGCCATCGTGATTTCAGACCACAGCCTGCTGCTTGATGGCTACACGAACGGTGGTAGGATCAGCAATTCTATGGCACTTCCAATAATCGGTTTGTAGTTTTCTCCATTGATCCAAGAAGTTTTTATTAAATCTAATGACCATTGCAGTGACCCACATAACGCACATAAGCCAGCCATGGATGAGCATTTTCTTCCACAGCTGGCATTTTGTGTTCCATCAGACTCACACTTCCCACCCTGCTCCAAGCCTTATCCAAATTGCAAAATCAGGCTTTGCATAGTGCGTATGCAAGGTGGGACGTAATCAATCCAGACCACCCTTTGTCATTGGTCTATGTCATTTTCAAGGACCAATACTTAATGGCTACCCAAGGAACTGCTAACAACTCGGACTCCCCTATGGACAATGTTACTGATGCTCCCTTGGACATTGCAAACTTCAAGGTAGCGTTCAAAAATGTGGTAAGTTCTGTATTAATGAATTAACTTGATCCGCAGCTAATTACTTCTAGATCTGATTGGCCCGGCAGGCCAACATGAACTGGCTGCTCCAGTGCACCTTAGATGCAATGATCGTTTCATAGGTAGTCCTGTTCCTACCCCCATCCCACGTCGACATCCGCCAATGGTTAGACTCCATGACTCCCCGCATTTATACTTTCAACCAAAGGAGTTTTCTGGAGGACTCTATTGGCTGGCACCCTCAATTCAGATGTAAGGTTTGGCACCTTATGAAGGGCAACCATGTTCATTGGTTCGCCAATCAATCCATGTGCCATTTCCTCACTCTTTTGCTGTTCCCGAATGAAGACAGTGCTCACACGCTTGGTGTTCGATATATGAGCAGAAGCCTCCAGGGTCATGTGCTGTCATGGGGTCCGATAACCGAGCTGGACAATGGCTCTGTATTGGTGTTACTTGCGAAATCATTGATTTCGGTGCGTGAATATTTATTTCAAGTGCCTGGGTACTGAAGGCATTACCAGCTTTCAATTAGTTTACACTATGATGTCTTGCAATGACCACAGTTGCCATATGATTAAATCACTCTGATTAGTGTTTGAAAGTCCAGTTGCATAACTGATAAAAGACTGGCAACTGGACCGGACCGACACCGGTTACAACCGAACCATGGTTGCCGGTTGCGCCCATTTTGAATTTTGATCGGTCCGGTTGCCTGAATTTCATAAAATTCAAAAGACCGGACCAAAACCGGTTGCAACCGGTCCAGCTATGGTACCCCTGGGATGCCCATATTTGGGGGCATCTCCCGTAATTTTCCCACATTTGTCCAATTTAAATTGGATTTTATATCTTGTAATCTATAATTTGACCCGAGATTGAGAATACCAATACCGCGGCCGGTATCTGGCCGATGCGCGCGATCTATAGCTGGGTGGGTAGCCACACACATCCCCTAAATATAGTTCACTTCCGTCGGAGCGCCAATGTCATGTGATCAGCTGCGATTTACCGATCAAAGAACCCGAGATTTGATGTTTCGCTCCAAAACGCTCGTATCTCTGCCGGATGGTATCCAATTTATGTAAATAATAGGTCGGATGAAAGGTACGAATCAGGACTACCCTCGACACAGCCATCGCTAAGCGTGAACGTTACACGCCATCGAGCGCATGACCGGTCTTTCAAAAGACCGGTTACAACCGGTTGCAACCGGTGTGTGCAACCGCTCCAGACCGGTTGCCATTGGTTGCAGTCCGGTCTGGGATGATTTTGGAGCACCATGCAACCGGTCTCGGTCCGGTTGCCTTGCAAGAAGGTCAAAAAACCGGACCGGACTGGACTTTTAAATACTAACTCTGATGGCCTGCGCAATTAGTGTTTGCAGGTCTAGTTGCAGACCGGAAAAAGACCAGCAACCTAACCGGACTTACAACGGTTGCAACCGGACCTCGGTTGCCAGTCCACTACATCTGACAGAGCACACGGTCACTGCAGTTGACTTGTTTGAGGCAACTTTGAAAAAGCCTATCCCGGTCCTAACTGGTTCAAGGCAAGACCGGTTGCACCGCTGGCCTGCAAAGGTGAAACCAGTACATACTACATAGCAATGAATGTAACTAAACTACCACAGTCTCGTCGAAGTCATTCCACTCATCCATCTCGAAGTTACGAGCCTACATCTCCTTAAACTCCACCAAGGATATTGTTATGCAAAGCGATAACGACTACCTTAATATTTAGACGAGGTACTCACAAAGAGACCAATCAAGTCTAATAGAAAGGACAAGAAAAGATCTCACTTGCGGACGGTCAAGTGGAAGAAGAGTTAGATTACACTGTATTGCGCAGAACTAGCTAAAGAACACCATCGTGCTACCGGGTATTTATAGGACTCATGAAAGACACGGACGGACCAAGCAGTGTAGGTAGCAGTGAGAGAGAGGAGAACATATAAGGAAATCGAGATAGCGATATAAGAGGGCGAGGATAAGAGAACCGAACGACAAGAAGATAAGAGGTGAAGATTACTCAACGAATCGATCGAGAAGGAAATGAGTATCATTGACAAGATAGAGCGAAAAGGGGAGAACATTGAAAGAAAAAGAGACGACTACCGCACGTAACCCTTCGAAATCGACAGTGATTGTAACATTACCTCCCGCATAGGTTGGAGGCCCTGCATCCAACAACATTTCAAGACAAATGATCTCCGGAATTGTGTTCAATGGCGTTGTCCACGTCGCTATCCCCGTGGCTAGTTGGTTCATCGCCTACGAGGTGGCGGGACAGGAGTGGGTTCATCGGATCTGTGAAGGGGGTTGGAGAGTATGGATCGTCTAATTGAATATGGACCGGGAGCGGAGGTGAAAGGTTGTGTGTTTCGTTGTCGACTAAGCGAGGGCGAGGGGGGAGTAGAATCGTTGTTTCTAGAACTGGTGGAGGTGGAGGTGGAAGAGCTGCTCGTAGAAGAGGCCAGAACATTCGAGACGGGAGCGAGACCGGAGGAAGCGACGGCATGACGTCCGGAGATGGATCTCGCGAGAGCGTGGGCGTCACTGGCATGCTCGTTAAGAAAGGGGTTGGTGTAACTGGTGAGTCTTTCTTGATAATGTTCCTGTTCTAGTTCCAGTGATCCTTCCCAGAGAGGATGAACGATAGGCCAGAGACGATGGGTAGGGAGACTGGCAATAGCATCGGAAAAGGGAGAGGAAGCAATGAGGGAGATAAGATGTGTTCTCATATCAGCGAGGCCGTCAGTTATGGCGGAGTGGATTTGGGAAGAAAAGGAAGTGTAGTTATGAAGGGAGTGATATGTGAAAATACGAGCATAAACTTGATAAAGAGCAACATAGTCATACATATTTTGAGTAGGAACACCAGAGAGGAAAACATTTCACTCCACATCATGGAGAAGATCAGGAGTTTGTAGGACCACGGTGAAGATGGTGTTTCGGATGGGGGTATCAAAGAGGTGGAGGACAATGGCGAGATTGGGGACGAAGGGACGAGGGGCAAGAGAGTCGTTGTCGTTGCCAGAGTGGGAGGACATAAGGTTAGGGAGGCAATTGAGTGGGGCGTCGTCCTTTATAAGCGGATAGAAGTTTGGTGGCGTGGGATAGGTTTCCTTCGGATTCCCAGGTGTTTTCTGATGAAGGCCATTCTTTCCAAGATACGAGGTATTGTTGCCGGCCACGAGTTCCTCTGTGTGAGAGGATTTCGCTTACTTTGTATTCTTCTTCTCCATCAACGATGTCAGGAGGGGGAGATAGGAAGTTCAGACCGTGTTCGGCAGTCTCCCGATAGGTGGATAACTTCGAAGCATGAAACACGTTTGTGCCAATACGCCATGTAGGAGGGAGTTTTAGTTGATAAGAGAGTGGAGATAAGACTTGAGAGATTTCAAATGGTCCTTCTCTTTTTGGAGCGAGTTTTCTAGAAGGGTATCGGAGATGGAGGTTTTTGTTATCGAGCCATACCTTATCTCCGACTTTTCAGGGAATGAAGCGGGAATGAAAGTGTTCCTTCATGAGGCGTTGGGCGCATTCATGTGCTTCCAAGGCTTCCTTTCGTGCTTCGGATAGCAAAGATAGGCGAGTTTTGAGTTCGGGAAGAAAGATTTTTCCGAGGGGGGATAGGATCAGGGTTCATATCCAAGAATAAGGGAAATCTGAGATGGGAGTTCTTGTTTAGGTTTCTCAGTCGCCATGGCGAGTTCAGTGGAAATGGTAGTCTTTCGGATAGGGAGACTGAATGGGATGTCTGAACGAAGGGAGTATTGTGGGAAGTCTTTTCCCAGATAGCAAACGAGATATCGTTGTTCATCAGAGGCTAAGGGATCAGGAGTCGGGGTGTCCGGAATAGTGATCATACCGAAGGCCCAATCGATGATGGGATTGGCGGATTGCAGCCAAGGAAGTCCGAGGATGAGTCCTTCTTTTCCACAGTTGATAATGAAGAAATCTCATCGTTCTCGTTGATTTCCGATAGATAGATAAAGGGAGGTGCGATTTCTGAGGATCCCATTTTTGTTAGGAGTCCCGTCTACAGGAGACAGCAAGAGGTTTAGCTAGATGATGTGTGGGGGGTTTGTTTTTCGAGACGATGGAGGTGTCGATGAAATTTCCTGTGGCCCCACTATCAATGAGAGCGGTTACTTTGATGTTTTCAGAGGTCCTGGTTTTTGACAACAAGACGGGGATTCAGATTGATTTGGCATGTGGAGTTGTACAAAATACAGGAGCGAGGCGATGAGGAGAACTAGACGTCAAACTAATCCTCCTTTTCAAAAATCCTCATCATTGGAGGCGACTTCTTCTTCTTCAGCAGTGTCAGGAACAGCGGCGACAGTTTCAGTATTTTCGTCAAGAGAGGGAGTTTCTTCTTCATATATGGTGCGAAGTACCTTCAGAATCTCTTCCTTAGAGATTTTTCTGTCGGTGACAATTTCGTTGACATATTTCCCTAAATCGGAGCGTGGAGAAAGACGAGTGGAGGGACGAGAAGAAGGGGTGGAGGTGTTTTTCTTTTCTCCATAGTGATTCGAGGCGCGAGATTCTTTTTTGTGGCAAATGAAGCATCGTCCTTCCTTTAAGTGATGAGCTCTTTCTACAGGGGAAAGACAGGTAGCACTGACGTCCATGGCGTTTGGGTCGGTCGAAGGGCGAGAAAAACCTCCTCCCCTTCCAGCGAGTACATCGGCAATGCGGCGGAGTTGAGCGTGGTATTTGGTGGCTTGGGTGATCCATTCTTCGGCAGTGGTTGGTTGGGTTTGTTGACCAAGGATTTTTTCAACAATGTTCTTATCCATGCCCATGGCGAGGATTTCGAGGAGAGAGTCCTGATCAGTGATCCCAGCTCAAGACAAATGAAGGCGGAATTCAGAAATGAACTTTTGGAAACCCCCTTCCTTGTCTCTGGTATCCTGTCGGAGGGAGCGAATCTTTCGTCAGGCTTCAATCACGATGTTGAAAGGAAAGAAGGTGGATCAAAAGTCGGTCTCGAGTTTTTGAAAAGTTTTCTCAGCGTTGGCAATAGCAGTATTGTCTATCTTGGTGTACCATCCTTCGGCGAACGGGAGGCCATTCCCCTTGGTTAACTTGTTTAGAAGGACTAGGACCTTCTGTGCATCGTTGTACAACGTCGAGTTTATAGCAAAGTACGCCTTCATGGCCAATAGCCAATGGTTGGCATCTCTTGCTTCTCCCGAGAAGTCGTCAGGAAGTCCTGCTTTCAATTCAGAGGGCATGTCGAGACTAGGGAAAACAATGATGGGACTGGGGGGCAAGGGGGGTCGATTTGGTAGCGTTCCGATCAGTGGCACAATGGCAGGGCTGGCACCTGTCAAAGAAGTTTCTGGTGGCAGTCCAGACTGTGGTGCAGATGGCATTTCTGCTGGGAGATAAAATGCGGCACGGGCGTCGGCGGCGCGTTGGGCTTCTACTTCTTCAGCTGTAAGTCCTCGTCTGAGGGGGTTACCAGCGGGGTTGGAGATCTGGATGAGGGAAAGATTCCTTGGAGGTCCCTCGTTGTTGGAGTTGGAAGGAGCACGGAAGCTGCGAGAGTGTCGGATGAAATGATGGCAGTCTGCTAAGAAGCAGGAGGCAAGGAAAGAGCTAGTTCTTTTGTTACGCAAAGCAATAACGACTACATTAATATTTAGATGAGGTACTCACGAAGAGACCAATCAAGTCTAATAGAAAGGACAAGAAAAGATCTGACTTGCGGACGGTCAAGTGGAAGAAGAGTTAGATTATGCTGTATTGCATGGAACTAGCTAAAGAACACCATCGTGCTACCGGGTATTTATTAACCCTTCGAAATTGACAGCGATTGTAACAGATATATCCTCCATGCTGGGAGAAAGTGAGAGATTGTCCTCGATATGATCCCGCCACACGTGCTTCATCATCTGGATTTTCTCAAATTTCTCAGCACCAAGGCGAGAACGGCAGTCAGTTGCTATCCCCGCACCCACAGAGAATAGCCGTTCGCATGGGACAGATGTCGCCGGGATGGCACATATGTCCCTGGTTGAATGCGTGCGAGAATGGGGTAGATCTTGGCGTAATCAGCCCACCATTTCACGATGTCAGTCTTCTTCGAAACATCTGTAGGGAGGTCACTGATATACCGGCGCAACTCGGTTCTCCATCCGCTTCCGTCTCCGTGCGTGTTCTGTTCGATAAGCCTGTGATGGTGCTGGTCAAACTCTGAGGCAAGAGTCTCAGGAGCCTTCGTTCAAGGAAGTGGCGGCAGTGGGTGACGGCGGAGGAGACTCACAGCGCTCATGGCGGACGGCATCTTGATCAGCTTGTTCTTCTTCCCAGTACTCTTCCATAGTGCGCTCAATGATTCTGAGAGCTTCATCATACCAGTCTCTGGCATACGGTTGGCCGGATGCTTGCTCTTGTTGTTGCTCCTCTGGACCGCCCCATGCCATTTTGATGTATGCAAGTTTGTAATATGGGTGTAGCACTGTGGTTAATTAGAATTAACATTGATCAAACAAATGCTGAAAAGGCTTACCAAGTGCCAGAATGAAAACAGGTTTCTCGTCGAATTTGTTGTAATACTTTCCCAAGTTCTCTAGACCTCGTTTGATCGCCGTCGCATAAGCAGAAAACTTGCGGGTCGTCGACTTCTCCTCCCATGCAGATTGAAGGTCTTCGAATGCAGGAATTGCCTGCCAAAGCGTGGCGAGATGGTCGTGAGAAAAGATATATTGGATAGCATTTGCATCGGACACGATGAGGTACACTGTACTGTGTACGTCCTTGACACGCTCCCAATCGGCAGGCTTGAAGGTGAAGGCGGACCAAGGTATGCGTTTGTTGGGTTCACCTGCACATCGTATGGTCGTGATTGGACCGAAGAGTTCGTTAGCAGAAGAAATAAAAATGTTGATAGCCTATTAAAATTCTGAGTTAGAGTGAACTTGGTCACGGTCAGACCTGAATTACCTGACGACGTATGCATGCTCAAGCATCTTATCAGCTGTCCCCCAGCGAATCTTGCTATGGAGGGGAATCACAAGTGTGTTCTCAATACCACAATCGTTTTAAAGCCAGTTGAAATAGCTGATACACTGATCAGAAGCCTGGATCTTGATGGTTAGAGTACGTATGGTGGCGACAACATCAAGATGATCACCAAGGAAGTGATTCCCCAGCAGATTGGGGTCAAAGTCCCAAATAGCATTCTGTCTCAGTGGCAGACGTCTTTGTGAGTTCAGACATAACAGCGACAATGGTGAGATTTATGACGTGTGCAAGGCAGGGGAGTCGGTGTTGGTCGGCTTGGAAACTGTGGATGTTTCGTTGGTCGAGAATCCCCTCAATCTTCTGAGTCACCATGTCGTTGTTGCTCGTGTTGTCTGCAGTAATACAAAACAACTGTTCATAGATTAGAGGGAGTAGAAACACAAAATGACAAACACAAAATGAAAACGATACCTTGCTGGAGTAGCCGCCAATGAAATAGCATCTCAAGTTGACGCCGTCATGAGGTCCTGAGACGGCCCGAAAAGCGATGACTTCTTTGCAGAGAATCCAAGCCGAAGTTTGAGTGTTTGATTCAATCCAATGTGCGGTTAAGCCCATGAACAAGGCCTTTGTCTGACTCACAGACCAGAGGTCAGTGGTTGTCGAGACACAACCGGCTTGTTTCAACTGAAAAATAAAGTAATTTGAGGGATATTTGATAAAGAAACAAAAAGAAACTCACTTGAATTTGGAGAACGAATTGTGGACAAACGTAGCAACATCGTGCGAGGTCGGTAAGTCGGGCTTGACTAAATTGGGACACATTGCCACAAGGCAGTTGTGAAACACTGGCTTGGTGGGTAGCGATAAGCTCTGCGACGACCAAATTCAGTCCACCACACACTACCAGTTCTATTGAAGACTCTACCTGGTCATCACATATTACGAACTTTGCAATTGCTTTCAAGACTTCATCTCGGCTGAACTCGGAAGCCTTCGGTCCTTTTGCAAACCCGAGTGCGTCCAGTTTCATTTGCTCCTTCGACGTCGACGCCGCAGCCTTCTCAAGCATCCTGGTAATAGCTAGTGGTGTGGCATGCCAATCAGCAAATCACTTTGATCTGTAGAGAGCTGGACAGTGCTGCATAGTCTCATAGCTCCCCAGCTAGGTCCAGGCTGGACAGTGCTATGGAGTGCTGTCCAGCTACCCATTTGCTATGGTGCTATGGGTTGCTATGGAGCTTGGGACCTGGGACTCTATGGAGCTATGAGTTGCTATGGAGCTGGGTACCTAGCTATGGGTTGCTATGGGTTGCTATGGGTGGCTGTGGTGGCTATGGATTGCTATGGGTTACTATGGAACTGTATGGGACTGTGTGATTCTATGGACATATATGGATATCTATCCAATTGAAACATTCCTAGGGAAATTTCACACCATATTCAAAATTCCAATAAAAAGCATAATGAAATTTCAACTCAAAATAAATACATGATGTGTACTACCATGTAGGTAAACTAACTAATGTTAATGAACTTACCATCCTAGAACTCACCAAGATAAAGAGCATACATTGAGTCTAAAAAGAAAGAGAATCAATGAGTTATGAATCAGTGAAACATTGAAATAGACTCACCACCTTAATCATCAACATTTTCCAGAGTGGTGGTCTACAAAAAGATGTCAAGCCAAGTTAGTAACTGGATAAAAGAAAAGCAGCATGCACTTACCAAATAAACAACAGTAAGTAGTAGTATATGGTAGTGGAGGATGAAGTGTGATGGAATGGAAGTGTTGAAGTGTTGAAGTACTGTGGTGTTGAGGAGGGGTGGTAGTGGTTGAGGGAAGAAAGAGTGTGGAAATTAAAATTAAAGATTGCTGGGTTTATATACCTGGTGGCTGCTGACTTCGAAATTTTACAATTTGTAAGCATACACAATACAAATCAGGCAACTTATGTGTTAGGAGGCAAATATTGGTTGGTCCTGGTTAGGAGAGTCCTGGTTAGGAGGCAAAACAATGTTGATCTGGGTTAGGAATATTGGTGAAGACATTGGTTAGTCCAGGTTAGAATTCCTGCTTTGATAGTTCTGGTTAGTGTGCCTAGTAGTCATGTTAGTATCTGGTTAGGATTCCTGCTTTGATAGTTCTGGTTAGTTACTTGGTCATGCTTGGTTAGTATCTGGTTAGGATTCCTGCTATGTTGAGTCTGGTTAGTTACTTGGTTATATCTGGTTAGTGTGCCTGAAGATGCTTGGGTAGTAGCTGGTTAGGATTCCTGCTTTGTTATGTCTGGTAGTTACTTGGTCATGCTTGGTCACTGGCTGGTTAGGATTTCTGCTTTGTTGTGTCTGGTTAGTTACTTGGTTATGCACTGCCATGGACACCGGGATGCTATGTGCTACTATGAAGAGCTATGGCTGCTATGGAATATAATTGCTATACTGCTATGGATTGCTATGGAGCTGGGATGCTATGTGCTACTATGGAATGCTATGACTTGCTATGGATGATGACTAATCTTGGTAATTCACACAGCCACATTGCTCGGGAGCTATGGAGCTATGGACTCCTATGGAATACTATGGGCAGCTATGGCCGAGACTCTGCATTTTGTAGTTTGCTGATCAGTGGTGGTGAGTCTTTATTCCTCATTCCTCGCACTGCGTCTTATATATTTCGAAGTGGCATCGAATGTGCTGGCGACATGAGGAATTGAAGCCGAGGTGGAATGCCTTGTGTTTCCCATGTTTCTGGATAAATTTCTCATCCTTCCTAATGCCGCAGGTAAGTGCCCTACACCCAATCCTTCTGATTATAGGGCTTACTGACACCCGTTGCACCAGCGCCTTGTGTCTTCTTCAGTACCACCGTGTCTGGAATATCGGCATGGTGTTGTTCTTCCAGTTCTTCGCTGTCCTCCTACACGTGTCGCAACATTACTCATCACTTATTTTCCAGTTAGGAGGATGTCCAAGTCACGTCTACTTTACCTTGTTTAAATCCACAACGCTTGGTGCTCTCGAAGACAGATCTACTCGCTCAATGTCCAGTACAATATCAGGATTGGCATCAACGTCTTCAGGTGAGCATTGCCGGGCACGCTTCTTCTGCCGCTGGCACACACTCTTTGGTTTTCAGGGTCTATGTTGCTCGTCCTCACTACTTTCTTCTGCAGGACCAGATGTTTTTGACTCTTCTTCTGATAATGCTGGTTGCTTGCGGCCTCAGCCTTTCCTTTCAGCTGCCTTGGACTTTGGCAGTCGAGAACGTGCACCATGCTACCGCCGACCGAATTGCTTGCTGCAATCACTTGTTGTAGTTTGGAACAAGCCGGATATAATCAGCTTGATAGCCTCGACTATCTCGCCACTGAAGATATGCTTCCGAGTCTCAAGTTCGTGTACAAAAGCCAGCTCCTCCTCGGCCCAATGGTACGTTTCTCCACTACAACCTTTGGTCTGGTCCTGATCCATCTCAGGCTGATGATCTACTAAACCTTGACAACTTTCAACATGTAGATCTTACAGGGTGTGGTCTACCCATCATCTTTCACAAAAATGCATCATCAATTGTATATCTTAATCTGTCTCGAAATCCCGTGGTAGAGATATCCCTTGACTTTATGCAATCTTGTTCCATCTTACGGGAACTCCGCCTCTCGAATATGGCCGTCGAAAGCATTACGTTACAATGCACTGGTTCCATTGATAGGCTTGTTTTGGCAGGTGATGCATATGTAAGTATTTCTCATTTCTCAGATCGGCTGATACTCTCAGCAAGCGAATTTCCCGTGATCACCCTTTAATGAAAATTCCCACTTCCTATCGTCAGGAGTATATAAGGAGAACCAAAGATGTATTGTCGTGGTCTGCATTCTGTCCTTTGCACTCATTCTTCCCACTAGGGGACTCTCAACACTCCTTCCATGGTCTATTGTGGCTCAAGTGGAAGAAGCCCCATGCCGGAACGGCGTAAAAGGGCCAACAGTAATGCCTTGGAGCTGGGTCCAAGGAAATGCCCGTGAGTCACGTTTACCTCTCTCTAAAGGCATCAAACACCTACCCATCCTCCTCAGGACTACACAAGACTCCTTGGTATATCACAGTAGACATTTCAGCCATGCAGTACATACGTTCTGCAATATCCAGACATTGATGACAAATGGGCTCATGCTCATGGGTGATGGTGCTGATGACAATCCAGAGGAGTTGTCTGCCCAGTAAGTACTACATTCAGAGTCACGTTGAACTTCCACCTAACCAAATATCTTGCAGAGACCGAAAGGAGTATGCCATTTTCAAAGAACTATTGAAAATGATACCGGGCCTAGAGGGACGTCTTATGGACACTTCCAAGGAAGATGTCATTTTCATTGCTGATCTGGTGAGGGTATATCGGTAGAACATTAATAATCTAACCATAACACATTCCTAGATCCAGAAAGGTGCCAATGGAGCCTGAGCCAATGATACAAAAGGTATGAAGGCTGCGATCATTGACTGGATCACGCCAAAAGGGCAATCCCTCAATCCCTATATCCCCCGTAATGTGAAGTCGGGGCGGGGATTCAACCATGAGAGGACCAGTGCATTGCTTTGCCCTGCTGGCCTTGATTGGAACAATCTTGAGTGAGTGATCCTACATTGTACGTTGTCACTCATTTACCTCCGGCCATAGTGTGAGACATAAACTTGTCTCGGTTCAGATGCAGGTCTCCAGAGATCAATGGCCAATTTTTCTGTATGCCAATTACACATACGACACAGAAGATCCGTGGAACGGCCTTCTACAGAGTGGGACTTTGGTATCAGTCAGTTTAAAATCGGCATGCTTGGCATTCAATCTAAGTACCAAGACCTTATTTAGGCATTCAAGCACATCTTTACGTCTCCCAGCTCGGTCGATCAGGAACCAAAGGCAACAAGATCTGGCAATGCCAGGATTCATGGCATGTAATTTGTTACCAAAGCTTCTGTTGCATATGTTGCTACACAGGTAAATAGTCAGGTTTCAACTTATAATACTGGTTGCTGACTTTAATCACAGGCTCGATTTGCATTGACTTCGGCGCAGGTATTTTCGTGAACCGATTTGCTCACTGATTCAGAACACTTTTACAATAGTATTTTGGGATTGCTGGAGGATCCAGAGGAGCGTGAAGAAGTGGTTGCTCTCTTGGCTTGGTGGAATCAGTGAGTGATACCAACCTCTGTATCCTTCATTCCTGATGTCACATTTGTTGCAGCCAAGTTTTCCCACTTTATACAGATACAGAGCATGCCAGTGTCCTGAGCAAGAACAGTGCACTTGCCCGAATTCGCATGAAGCATGCACAAGTTAACAAAATGGTAGCTTCAAGTTCCGCTTTAGGACCCTCACTGTCGACAACTTGAACATCCTAATACTTATAGTCATCCATCCAGACCCATTGCCTAAATTATCCTAGTATGATATGATCTCGTTCACATGTTTTAGTCTACCATGACATAGTTCAATGAAACCAACTAGACCATTTAAACTTGTTTTACCCTGTGAGTCATGATGTACAAAGCTTCGTGGACATCCTTGATTGCTACGCAATGGCAGTGATGAGCAGAACAACAAGAATAATGAAAACTATGATTGATAGCATTAAGGGAAATATTGTCGAGTGTAGCAGTCATGCAGATGAGATCGCCAATGCTATGTTGCGATACTATTTGATTATAAACGGTCGAGACATTTATAAGGGATTCTGTGAGACATAAGGGAAGAAGAGTAGTGAAGGGGGCGCATACCGTACATCGTCGCCGACTGCCGAGATGGCACAGCTAGTGAGTTGAATAAGAGTTCTCAACATTGGCATTGATAGTGTTGAGCGAGATATTACTGGATGCAGTGGGAGTGGAGTCGAGATTGTCAATGATAAGTTGTGCCCCTCACACAGGAATGCTACCAACACTGGAACTGTATGAAATATTGCAGTAAGATGAAGGGAGAGACGAGAAGGCCTGAGGCTTCCGGAGAGCCTTGCTTACCCTTAGTGATGAGTCAACAACAAACTGCGGAAATTATTGTTGACAGCGTCGAGCGTGATATTGCCAGATGAGATGAAAAAATAGACGAGGTCATCAACGACAAGTTGGAACAGCCAGGAGGGAAAGATACGACACCGAAAGCGTGAGAAATGGTATAAAAGGAGCAAGCACGATGAGTACATGTCAGCAGCCTCAGAAGAGAGTTGTGTACCAACAACTATGGCAACCATCAAACTCATATAGCATGGCTATTCTTGGCATTGTGAGCATTGTGTAGGACATTGCTGGATATGAGTGGAGTGGAGTCGAGACCACCTATGATAAGTTATGTATGTCGAACAGAGATGTTGACAATGCTGAAACTGCGAGAAGCATTGCAATAGAATGAAGGTGGGAAAAGAAGGTCGGAATTGTCTGGACAGAGTAGCTTGCCATGGATGGCTGCTAGGCATCAAGAGACCACATAATAAATAAGACACCAGAATGATACCGAGTTGTCATGACTGTCATCTAGTCAGCCATGTATTTAGTCGATAAGTGTTGAAAGGCGGGAAAAGAAGGTTGGAATTGTCTGGATGGAGTAGCTTGCCATGGATGGCTGCTAGGCGTTAAGAGACCACATAATAAATAAGACACCAGAATGATACCGAGTTGTCGTGACTGTCGTCTAGTCAGCCGCGTGTTTAGTCGATAAGCGTTGACCAGTGAAACAAGGTTTCTGGATAGGCTACACACAGATCTGATGCTTCTGGCATAACAAAGAATATCATTCATCTCTGAGGAGATATTGATGGTCTGACCTATCTGAAAGGCCAAAGTGGGAATGTACATATCTTTTACGTAGAGTGTCGTGTGTGAAATGCCTCCCAAAATGTCTAATTGCATCTCGTTCGGCACATCATTCAGATGATGTGGATGTATATTACTGTTCTGATAAGCCCAGACAAGCATATATCTAGTCATCTCTTTTTGTCATCGATTTCCTGATAAGTTGTTCCTGAACTGCTAAGAGGTGTTGAACCTCTTTCCATATTTTCATCTCCGCTGTCCAGATCTCCAGATCCTTGTCCAGATTCATCATCCGAATAGACATTGTCTATTGTTCCTTCATCGCTAGTTAGCGATTTCTCTTCTTCATGAGCTAACCGTTCAAAATGACGATCCATACAGTCTATCATCCTCTTTATCCATTTCTCCAACCATTCTCTTCGTCTCTGTGTTCTTTCCGTAGAAGGGTCTAGAGAATCCTCGCGGAGTTCCCAGTGTAAACTCTGAAATCTTTTCTTGTTTTGGTCATGGCGAGTGTACCAAAGATAGTAGGGAATCGGGGTATACGTGTTTAGTTCTGGGAAATCATTGACATTTTTCTTGATGCATGTAACTTGAAAGTTCAGCGTTGGAAAGTAATGAGGATTCACTATTCTGGGAAAAGACATATCTCAGTTTCCATTATCTAAAATAGGAGCCGGAAACCAAAAGTAGGAGAGATTGAAGTAAGGAAATTGTTTCGTATGGAGGAAATAGGAAAAGAAAGTACTGTACAAAATAACACTATCGGGATTAGTATGGAGCAGCCCTAACCTTTGCAGCCTTTTGGATGCGTATAGGCCGAGATGGACCGGCAGTGGCCACCTCAGGGGCAGGATACATTGTCGAGGAGATGACTGTACTCCAGCATCCACTTTTCGAGGTTCCCAGTGAGGGAGTATCTCAGGTCCCAGAGTGTGTCTATCAAAAGGTAAGACACCGTGAAGAGTGTCCGTAACATAAGAAATGTTATCGTATATGTCTGTACAAAAGCCTTCGTTGTCCAGACATAATTTCCTGCAAGTTTCAATCTGGTGTAAGCAATCATACATCTAGTCTCGAGTGGAGGGATCCAAGATAAAAGAGGATTGAACTAAAAAGGAAGCATTCTTGGGGTCCTCCATGAAATGAGCATGGCAGTGACAATCGAATTCTTCATTCCATTCCTGTATGGTTGGGATCTCGTCCCGAGCATTGAACCCACGTTGAGGTCTAGACTCGAACTCCTCTGGTAAGAAGTTCGGGAGAATAATACTCCTTCTAAACTCCACCGATTGGTCACAGTCAATGGGAAAATGTCGATTATGGATTAGCTCATACCCTTGCCAGTGGATGAGCAAGGTCTTAACAAAGTAATTGTCGTAAGATTGAGTTGGGAGAGCCCAACCTATCGAAGTGAGGAGGGAGAAGTAGTGCTCCCTCTGGTATTCTAAGGTCTCAGCGCTGTTAATGACGTCCTCTAGAGCCGGCCAGGAAAGCAAGGGGAGCTCCGGTTCCGAGAAGGAAACCAGGGAAGTGAGGCGCTGGTAATCTGTGGCGTAGGTGGCATCGTTACGGAATGGGATGCGAGTGCACCAGGTGAGTTCGCAGTGGGCAGGCCATAAGGAGGGGTCCATCCAATCCATCACATAGCACTCACAAGTGCTTAGAATGATGGGATCATCTATGTCTAGACGATTCTCCACTTCGAATGTGACCACGTCCGCACAATGTTGCAGGTGAGGGACGCGGTGAAAAGGGTTGGCTGCTATCTCGTTCTGATCATAAGCCAGTTCGAGTGTTGGTGCCATTGGAAGGTGTTGAAGGAGGTGTGGGTGGAGAAGGAACAGGAATGGATGGTGTGGAGGAAGAGGAAACAAGAAGTTGTATCTTGTCAGATGAGTCTGTAAGTCCTAAAGACCTAAGTGTCTCTAGGATCAGATGGAGGTCGATCTCATTTTGGTTAGTCGATATCTCGACTATAGACTCGTCATTGCTAGGTACGACGGGAGGAATGACAGGTGCTTCGGTAGCTGCTCTGTCCCAGGGGGTTTCTACTGCTGGCCACTCGGTAAGGTGTCCGTTTGATGACAGTAACCAAGTAAGATTATCCCAGCGATTGAGGCTTGCTATGGGATATGATTCTGTAGGAGCTATAGAAGGAGGTCTCAGAGCTGACGAATCAGTTCCAGAAGTGAGGGGCTGAGTAGTTCCAGTTCTGATGAAACCAGAGAACGGATGAGGGGAATCACGACATTGACGGTATTGCCTAAAAGATCTTGCAGAAGATCTGGCCTGTTTCCTTGCACCACAAGTGAATTGATCACTGGTGTAAAGGAAGCAAGGAAAAATGAAGTTGCACCTGTGGCAACGAGATCCGGAGTGGCCTGGAGTTCTACAAGTAGGACAACAGAGGAAGAGGTCGTCGTCGATGACTCCTTGAAGAAGCAGATTAGGTCATCTAGATAGATGACGGTGCCAAGGGACGACTGGAGATCGATTTGATCGTCCACAAAAGGACGAAGTGGGAGATGAACAAGAGCGGACGGAAGGATTCCTAGATGAACAGATTGGAGCAGGGTGTCCAAGGACTCTGTGCCTACCAGGTGGAACATATGTCTCTCGAGGTCTAGAAACCATCAAGGAAAAAGTTGTTGAAACAATCATATTCATTTAGTCATGTGATTGTTTAGTCTTCAGTCCAGAACTTACTTCTAGCCTATTCTTTCATTTTCTATGATGACTCATATACAATCGTTATGACTCACATATGAATCGGTGATTACACATCATGTATAGAGTGTTATACGCTATTGGCTAGAACTCTTACATAATGTTCCATCACATTCTATATACCATAAACATGTACAAACAGTCATGTAGTATATAAGATAGACCCTTCAGGTCCATTTAATCTAACACTTTTACACTCTGTTCTTCCTTACTTTCATCACTATACTCAAATCACTACTTTCTGTTACTTCTCAAGCTACTCAAGTTCCCTAGTAAGTTTCCTACTAGAGATTCAATTCCCTTTCTTCCTCTTGGAGTACTCTTAAGGAGTACACATCCCCTCAGCTGCACACAAAGAACTGTAGAAGTTCTTTAGGTTATTCGCCCCGCCTTGACCCAGAGTATTTCGTCTTTCTACATATTCAGAGACTCCATACCTAAGTTGATGCCTGCTCACGTCATGCGCTCTGAGTTGCTTGCAATGAGCCAGCGACTTTCCTTTCTGGAACAGCATCTATGCTGAAAACAGTACTGACGAGACTTTTTCCTCGACGGTTTCTAGTAGACCTCGAGAGACATACATTCCACCTGGTAGGCACAGAGTCCTTGGACACCCTGCTCCAATCCTTCCATCTAGGAACCCTTCCGTCCACTCTCGTCCATCTCCCACTTCGTCCTTTCGTGGACGAAACACTAATTTGCTTCTACGAGGAGTCATCAATGACGACCTCTTCCTCTCTTGTCCTACTTATCAAACTCCAGGCTGCTCTGGATCTCGTTGCCACAGGTGCAACTTGATTCCTCCCATTCCTATCCCTTCACCACCCACTCCTCCTTCTACTCCTTTCAATGGCACCGACACTCGAACTGGCTTACGATCAGAACGAGATAGCAGCCAGCCCTTTTCACCATGTCCCGCACCCGCAACATTGCATGGATGTCATCACATTCGAAGTGGAGGATCATCTAGACATAGGCGATCCAATCATTTTAAGCGCCTGTGAGTGCCAGCCCATGTTGTAGATTTTGGCCAACATTAGGTGGCAAGTGCCAGAATAGCCATTGTCATAATCAATGGCAACCACCAAGTCAGGGGCCCAGACTTTTTGGGTTGCATACTAATTTAAAGCCAGCCAACTGAATTGGGACATACAGCTGGCATTATTGTTTTATAACACCTCGACATCACGTCAGCATGGGCTAATTAGGCAGTCACGCGGTACTGCTGTCACAGGCTAATTAGCCCCGTTATCCGGCATCCCGCTACCACCCAATAGCACTAGCAAATATATTCTTTGCTTGAGTCTCATTGCCGCCAGCACGGATTTCATGTCATATTTCTGCCGAAATTCCACTGTGAGCTCAATTTCATTGAGATGTGTTGGGGGTATGCAAAGCGGGTTTATCGGCTGTATCTTCCATCCTCGAAGGAAGCAGACCTAGAGCGCAATGTTGTTTCTGCGCCCAATTCAATTCCACTTGCTTCAATGCGACAGTATGTCTTACACATCACACCCGCCGGGCCATTGATTAGCTTCGCTATGTGATCACGCCGTTTTATTGATGCTTATAGGTATGGTCTCAACGGCACACAGGCAGCATGGGCTGTAAAAAAATACCGTGGCCATCGGGTCCTCCCCGCATCATTGATAGCAGATCTCAATGAGCTGATGGACCGGGCAGTCTCTGCTCCAACTCAAACACGTTTTTATAGACCTCAATTGTATGTCTAAATTGGGACCAGTACATTAATAGTTTGGTGCTCCGACACATCCGGCATGATGCGGCATGAAGTAGCAAACTGTCAGAATCCTTGCGTCACAATGTGTCACAACCACGTGATGTTCGAGGGTTCCGCAAGACGGCTACCTTAGTTGATTGAGAATTAAGGGGAGTGCACATGATGGCGATCCGGGAGCGGAGGGCGCAACACATGTATGGCAATATGCCCCAGCAAGTGCCGTCCCGCCCCGCCATCACTGCCGAGCGTCGAGCTCGCTGTCCGCCCACAACGAGCTCGACAGTACTAGGCCATAACTCCGTCAATTCTGGGCCGTTTCTCTTAATTTTTTCACTGTAGTTAATGCTAATACATTTGTAATACGTCTCCCACCATGTATATTAAGTTAAATGTGCGTTATGGGGGCTGCTCACTGTCCGACATAGTGACGAGGAGGTGTTAGCGTGGGATCCTGTGGCTGTGCACATTACCCGACGTCAACATGCCTGTGACTGCGTTACGTGCCTAGTTTTTTAACTCCCGACATCAACGTGTCGTGTGGCTGCGCGCATCACATGGCTGGTTTTGTTGAATGCGCCTGTCAACTTACGTTCTCACGTGCCACGTCAACGTGTCGTGTGGCTGCGCGCATCACGTGGCTGGTTTTTGCAGGCCTCCTGCACTCCATCCTGTGGCTGCGCTCGTCACGTGGCTAGTTTTTGTTGAATGTGCCAGTCAACTAACGTTCCCACGCGCCTCCTCCACTGTCCCTCGTTGTCGTCTCCATATCCCCGTCGATCCCCTCGTCCCCGGCATCAACGCGCTTGCTTCGTCGCTGACAATGGAGCCACTGACGAGTCTCCTGCCAGTGCTCCCCACATGAACGCGATCTAGCCCCGACTGCCGACACCTTGCGAACACGCGGCCATCTGTTTGATATAACAGGTAGGTCCCACCGTTCTTTCTCCTACAATGGCACCCTCATCTCGCAATGGGGTTTCTCGCTCCTGCAGCATTCTTATAGGATCTGGCCGTACGGGCGGAACACTCAGGGTTCAAAGACTCGGACAGCAAGCTATTGTGGCAGAGCGTGAACGCCGTGCGGGACGGTATACCTTGGATACGGCTGGTAAGCGAAAAGTTGGTAATGCTTCGTGTCATTTTGACCTTCCGTTTGAGGTCTCGGGCAGCAATCACAGCAGGCCCTTGCTGCTTTTCATCAGGATGATGGGGCGATGGATATCGAGTCCCATGATATAGACTTCGAAGTAACCAAAGGCCTCCCAGACCACGTGCAGAGCGACGAGTCGTTCATGGATACGTTGAACGATGCTCTTGGCAAGCCGTATGTATAATCTCGACGCTTTTCATCATGGTCTGACATAGCAAACGAATGTCAAGACAAAAAACAAAAGTAGAACTACAACAGAAAATATGTAAATCCAACGATACCTATTGTATACTAGTAGTGACGCCGACGAACAGACGGACGGGACGATGACTCGGCTTCATCATATCCAGGATATTCTGTCACATAAGATGGCAGTTTGCGCTTCCGAGTCTTGCCTGTCCCGCCCTTTATCCTCAAATCACTGTACCCAAACGGATCCTTGGCCGGAGACCAGTCAGGTACCTCTTTAACCGTGGCGAAACCCTCTAACAAGATATCCCTAACGGTTTTGTAATTATTCATGGTGTCGGCCTCAGACCATGTACTCCCGAGTGCGTGGAGCAGTTTCTCGACGATTGGGCAGAGGGGCTTGAAAAATATAGTGAAGTCGTCGGTTACAGTACTTGGTTGAAGTCGCATCCCCATTTTATGCATTCTGAGTGAGACGGCATCGTTAGCAGTGTACACCGAAACCCAAGATTTCAAGATGGTATCCATCGCGTGCCTGTCCTGACAAAGAGTTTTGGGGCCAGCGTAGAGGACGCCGATCCAAATGAGAATATAGATCAATGACTCTATGTCATCACTGGCGCAGTGCATCGTGTCGGGTTTCCGATAGTTGAGAAGGATTTTGGCTGACATAAATGGTATCGTCCCCTGACCAAAAGGGATGAATGCGGGATGTAGATTGGGAGGTTGATACTTACCGTGCGAGCACCAACTGCCACAGGCTTGGACTGACCAGGTTGAATGGTCGTCGCGTAATCAAAGTCGATGAGGATTCCATGGCGCAACTTGCCAGCCTGGATCATTTGGTGCCTCTCTCGTTCCCATCGAACGAGTTTCTGCTCATGAGTTTCGTCTTCGTCCGCCACGTTTTCATCCACAGCGAGTTCTGAACGATCATCGTTCGAGGGACTTGCACCACCAGGGTCGACCGCGCAATCATTCGCAAGAGTACTGAGTATATACATCATAGCATTGTTCAAACTGAGGTCGCGGTGGAGAATCAGAAATTCGATGACGAGCTTTTGATGGACTAAAGATGATCTTAGAACACGGCAAGACAAGTTAGCGGTTGGAACGTACCGTCAAGAATGTCGATGAGAACGCTGAGTAATTCTTGGATAGACGTAAAGTCGGTCAGGGGAATAGCGACCAGTTGCATGACGAGCCGGCGGTGGACCCGAACCTCGTTGTTGAAAGGGAGCAAAGATGTGCGGCGTGCACTCGTCCGATCCTGCAAGCCGTTGATCTCAACAGCCTTCCATGCGTCGACAAGGCGAGGAACGCCCTCGACACCCTTGATTTTTTTGAGCATATCTTCCTCCCGGGACTCTCGGCTTTCATGTGTCCATGCGTCCTTGATCACGTAGTCTTGATCGTGACGCTTGATGTGCCAGCACGTCATAGCCCGACCGCAGATCAAAAAGCCATAAAAGATTTTGCGTTCGATAATGTAGTCGTGGGATCTTATTGAGATGACGCCAAGATTGGGTTTGGATAAGAGGTGAGGAACGGGGGTGGAATAGGTCAATGTGATATCGTATCCGACCTGTTCAGGGTCACCAAAGGTGAGGAAAGATAGCATACGTAGCAATACCCGGGGGGATCGGTGGATATCGTAGCCACGGGAATGAACGACTCCAGCACGGTCGAACATATGGATTCGGAACTCCTGCTTTGCGATAGATAATGCGAACACGAATCGTCGACCAGGTTGCGCAGCGAAAAGAGCATATGCCTTGCGCATTATGCTGTTGCGCACGGTTCCTACACCAGCTGAGTCTTGATAAGTGCTTGACGTGAGCTCGAGGAAGGAGATTACTCCGTCCCACGAGAGCTCTGGCTGTGGTCCGATCACGGAGCATTTCTCCCGCAGAACGAGGTCGGGTTTCTATAGAAATCCTATCAGGATCTCTATTGCACAGCCGAGGGTAGATAGGAATAGCTCTAGTAGAAACTTACTAGGGATCTTGACAAAGACTTGTTGAATATCTAAGACGAGGTATCTTCACACTTTGTATAGAGTAAAGCGACCTGATATTTGTATGTCAGGCTGAAACCTATATATACTACAGTGTGTGTTTGTACATATTATGGTATGGAATGTTCGAAGAATATTC